>CM045764.1:143984176-144147144 GCA_025200525.1 Camellia lanceoleosa
TAGATTCTTGTCGTCAAAATTGGTCTAAAAAGCAACTCCAGTATTTACCTCAATTCCCCCACCTACATAAAACGCATGAGGTTCAGCAGACCACCAAAGGTCGCTTTGCCAACGAAATGGGGCCACCTTTTTAGTTCACCTCCAGTCTAGTCTCGGTTCGAGAACAGCTTGTTCCAGATTCACCAAAGACGAGATCAATCACCCATTCCCATGGCTTAGTATTCCTGCACCAAGATGGAAGAACAGATATGCAAAGACCTGCAAGAATAGATAATCGAGGCATCGCAGCGAGATTACGCCTGGATGGGTCAAGTTACTGAACAGCCGCCGTTGATAACCCCTTGCCATAAAAAAACAACCACAATCGGGTCAAGTGCTACCTCTATATATCTTATGCACTCCTCCCACGGTAATCTGACACCCGGAGCCACCGCCCATACCGCTAATCAGTCCAAGAGACTCGTGTGTAATCTCGACAGTAATCCAATCTCTAGAACAAACCTCTAAAGCTATTGTCTATCAAACCAAAGTCTGCTTTGAATTTGAGGTTGACCCAACTTAACATGCCTTAAGGTCAATAAACCGTGAGAAGTTATTCAAACGAAAGCACAAGGCGTGAACTCCATCCTGTATTTAGAGTGACTGTATATTGAATCAGAATACCTTACCGAGCGGGCTTTAAAAATGCCGATATCGACCGCTTCGACGGCTCGAGACCCAATGGTGCATCTCCTATTCTGCTGGAGACATCTTGAGGTAATAATGGTTTGACCCTAACCCGTTGTTCTCTTCTACAACCATGTCTCGATAGCCGTGATCCGTATACTAAATCGGGAGGACTCCTATGAAACAGAATCGAAGAGTCAATAAGACCTTCATTGCTCAATACTCCCAATAATTACGTATCGAGTCACAACTCGTGGATCTCGGTCACCTCGCTAAGAACCAAAGTTGAGGGTTTTCAAAGTTCATGATTTAGATGGAGAGAGCAAAAGCCTCGATAACGACTATAAGGCCCCGTTAAAGATCGTATCGATGATTGTTCAATCACCGTGATAGCAAGTTACACGCAAAAGATGATCGTCCCCACTCTTATTTACCTTCCTGCATCTTTCATGAAATGGGGTTCAAGTCGAGGATGCCCCTCGATTAAGCGGATCTCTGGTAGGGAAGATAATGAGCTCAGTGGAAAGAATGTTGTTCGCAGCTTCAATGTTACTACTGGATGATAGCACAAACCGCGAAATGCTCGTAAATAGACAGATGACTATCACCACTTCCTCAATGGCCAAAAACCAATCTACTTCAAGTTCGCCCCAAGCCCCAACATTCCTCCATCCTCTTTACATGAGTCTCTCTTTGAAAATGCCGCGAGAAGAAGGGTACCAGAGCTCCTAGAACCCTCAACCCCTTCCAAATCTCTTCCTCCCAAGATATGACCCAGCTATAAATATCAGGTTTATTATCAGCAAGACTCTGGCCATGACACGAATAACCGGCCAGATTCACCTCCGCCTCCGCTATAAGATTCAAGATCTTATTGACCTAGAGACCATAGCTCCACCAAAAGTGGGCCTTAGGTTAGTACTAACTCTCACACCCTACGACCTTAATTTAATCCATACATTGCTATCCACCTTCACAACCCCAAAGATAGACATCAATTCCCGCCCATCTACCCAAGCTTGAGGTGTCTATTCAGAAAGCACAGGACTTCTATGGCATGATGGATGCACTCGAGTCTCCAATCATCTCAAACCCAGAACCTACCACTTCTCGAAGGTTGATGAGAATGATTGAAGATCTTCGTGTAGAATAAAGCCGCAAGTATCTAGGCCTTTTTAAGATATTGGGCTCCGCCCCATTGCTCCATATCACATGCCGTAAATTTCATGCCAAAAGGCTCTCCCAATCTTGGGATATGTTGTATTGGAAGAAAGCCAATCCTCGGCGCAAAGTAGAAAGGCAAAATGGTAAGAACAGTGTAGGGGTGCATTGGTCCCGCATGGAGCATCTTCAAGTAATGTCATGGAGGCTTTGAAGGTCAAGACCGATCAAAACAACAAGTTCCGAAGCTTGTCGCGAAGACTATGGATAGTATTTTGTTGCCTCAGACGCAGAAAGCATTCTGAATCAAGAGGCGCAGTCGGTAGTGATGTCGCACTGCAAACGCCTTTCAAATTCGATCTTACACTCGAAGAGATCATCAAACCCAATCAAGACTTGACAACCTTTTGCCGGGCATTATCCAACACTCCACAAACCTCGAAGTACTCAACCTCGAGGCCAGAGAGGTCTTCAATCCCCTCTAGCATGACTTTGTCCAAAGTTTCTCCAAATCTCGCGGACAAGGTTGCGCCATCTCAAAACCCCTTGAGCCTCGCTACTCCCTAGATCCCCTTCCACCAAGATGATGTCGCCAAGCATCAGGCTTTTCCTTCAACAAACCCGGTCTGTGGCACTGGAGTAAGTTGCTTGCTTTCGCCATGAAATACAAGATTTTGGATTGATAACGAGGATCAAGCTGTACCAAAGTGCCTTGCAAAGTTTACTCAAGACCGGATTGGTGAACTTATGGGATAATTTGATTATCTCGACGGGGATGAAACCACCTCGCTAATGGCGCTTTATTTTACTTCCGTATATGGAGAGATGGCACGTTAATCGCTTTTGAGCATTTGGCGAATGTTATTTACTTTACTTTCTAACTTGGGTATTGAGTACTATTCAGAAGTTGTAGAGTTGAGTCCTGCCTTGTTGTATCGAGTCAATCTTGTGGTGTTATAGTTAGGTGATCTCGAGGGTGCTACTCTCGCATCACTTTCTTGTTTTGTATTTGTCTTTACACTCTTTCTTTATGCTTTGTTTCGCCATCGGGCCGCTTGTGCCAGCAAAAGATTTGAATGAAACAGAAAGCTTTTCACCCACTTTTTCAGGCCTTGAAATCATTGTTTGACCTAAGTTTTAAAAAATTTATAACACCGTGTTGAAAACAAAGAATGAGTGAATTCCTCTGGATTTTCAAAATTTGATCAATGAAGAGAAAAAGAGGCATGCTAAGCCCTTAATGAATGAGATCATGTTTGTTAATATGAGTACTGAGAGGGATCTTGGCTTGATCTAGATTGGTTCTGCATTGTCTTCGACGTGAGCGACTAGTCGCTTTCTTAAAAGATTTCAAAAAATGTTTTGCGTGGTCCTACAAAGACATGTGTGGAATCACTCGAGATTAAAAGATAGATCGCTCATGCCTCGAGACTCCAATTCTTTTTGTTTTCGAACCATGAACTTTGATTCGTAATGTTCAACGATCAATCACAATATAAGGCTTGTATGGCGGATCGAACCAACCCTTGAACTAGGGGCAAAAGTTAGATCAAGAAGGTCGAGTGTCATCAAAGGAAGCTTGCAAAGCTAGATCGAAGAGCTCCTTGAACTAGGGCAAAATGTCAAATGTGCTCAAAGATTCAAAAAGATGAGTCATTCAAGCAATGAAGATCTGCAAGAGGGCCAAATCTCATAATGGAGAAAAAAGAGTTATTGTTGAAGGACAATCGAAGTTCCTATCCACAACACTAGGGCAAATTGCATCCGATCGATGGACTCTACATCATCAACGAATAGCAACCATTCTACTAGATTTAGATGGCTTTAGATCTCAAACCGATCAACAGGACAAATTAAACCTTTTTCTATCTCGAGAGGCTCATAATGTAAAACCCTATGCCACTCTAGAAAAAGTTAGAGCAAGAAAAAGAGAAAAGAAAGAACAAAATGAAAAAATGAAGGAAAGGAAAAAATGGAAAGAAATGAAGAAAATGAAAAGAAAAGAAAATAAGAAAAGAAATGAAAAGAAAAGAAAAACATAGCTCACAAGGTTGAAAACCCGTAAGGGTAGCCTTGGCAAAAGTTAGAGCACAAAAGAGAGTGTCAACACCGAGCGAATCCTCAACCCGAACCACGACGGCCGATTCCCATCTTTTGGGATACGAGGCAACTTCATCCTAAAGTTCAAATTTCAATCATTTTCAAATTTCGCTGGCTCATCCATGTTGATTGGTTTATCCTTGTTCAAACTCATTATCTTATCCATGTGCAAATTGGCTTGTCTTCGCTCATCTTTATTCAAATTCAAATTTCGTATTCCGTTAGAAAGATTCAAATTGTGAAGACAATTCAAGTTCAGATCCGAGATTGTGCATCTCGAGAGTAAATTCGTTGGTTGAGCAATGGCCATTTGCAAAATAGTTTTTGAGAATTTTACTAAAGTTGACTAATTCTCTCAAAATTATTCTATTTTTTCAAAACTGGACCATTTCTTGGACCAATAAAAAGGAAAATTTCAGTGCTCGCAACCTAACTTTCATGATTTCAAAGCAGAAAGTCGAACAAGCATGTTAATCTAACTCTTATATTGATTAAAATTGTTTTAGCAGAAAGCCAAAAAAAAAAAATGGTCAAAATAATGAACTAGGGGCACAATTGAGTCAAGTTTTTTTTTCCCATCACAATATATTTCTGCGAAAGGGCACCATATTTTCCAAAAAGGGGCACTATATTTTCCAGAAAGGGGCACCATATTTTCCAAAAAGGGCACCATACTTGCTAGAAAGGGCACCATACTTGCCGGAAAGGGCACCATATTTGCCAGAAAGGGCACAACTGAAGCTAACAGCAGAAGGCTAAATGCTCTCATCCTCCAAACAATGAGGTATTAAGCCAAGTGCAAAGCATAAGCTAGAAGGAGCAGATATTCCACTCCCTCATCTCGACAGTCTAATCACATCTATATCGCTATGCGCTGCCAACTCGATGTTGTTTGTGGATCTCACGATCTTGTCGTGATCACAACCCCTTTGTGGGAAAGCTCACCGGTACGTGGAAAAATAAAATCTATTATAATACTAGGGGCAAAAACCCACGACTTCCTGCTTATCCATCAACCACCCAGGGGAGGGATAAAAAATTAGAGAGATTGAAGAATAAAGAGATGTGCGCTAAGAGAAAAAGTGAGAAAAAGGGTTTTTTTTGAAGGAAAAGAGATTGAGTGCCAGAGTGATGTGAGAATCACAAATGAGAAAGGGTGGGAAACAATAGCCAGAGAAACAGGCTCCTCGTGAATTGAGAGGTTTCCCACCGATGGATAGCAGAGTATCTGAGTGTCGTGTGTGTTGTTTAGTTTGTCTCGATTCTTGTTTTCAGCTTGTTTCGAGTATAAATGTTTGTGTTTAAGTTGTTTTACCTTCTATTATCCCGATAGACAACCCAAGAGGGGGTGAATTGGGTTATTAAAAATTTCACAATATTGAAATTAACACAATATTAAGAATTTTAATAAATAAAAAAAACAGAATAATAATTATCAATATAAAAGTAAGAGAGTAAGGAGAGAAAATCAAACACTGAGATTTATAGTGGTTCGGCACGCTAGGCCTACGTTCACTCCCCAAGGAACCTCATTGAGAATTTATTTACTATCAATTGAATAAATACACTACCAAGCTTGTGGATTTGGCACAGGACGTACTCTTATCTATTGAGCCTCACTCAACAATAAATGCCTTACCCTTGCAAAATCTCTCACAAAAATAAGAAATAAGAATAAATGGTACTTAAACCTTCTTTTATAATAATTCTCTTACAAAGAGTAGATATGAAAGCGTAAGAACAATGGCTACACTTAGATTTGAAAGTGAAAGAGTAGAATACAATATACTTAGAATTTTAGAGCACATGTAAATTTTTCTTCAAGTTCTTGATTTTTCTCCACACACAACACTTCTATTTATACACAAAAATATACCTGTTGGACGCCTCCTGTCGACATTATGGCTTATATAAGCACATCACGACGCCATGGCTTACATAAGCACGCCATTGATTTTAAATAGTCAAGAAATGTTAATAAATAAAGAGATAAAAGTAAGATTAATTTTTTTCTTTTCCTTTTTGTTTTTTTTCAAACATAGAGCCACCGTTTTTATAGACAATTTAATACAAAGTTCACAACTTTCAAACAAGCAAATGATTTACTCCATCTTGTTTTATTATATAATATATATATATATATATAATTAATGTAGTGTAGTGTGATATGATATAATCAATGTAGTGTAAAAAGTTTAATTGCTCACGTGATGTATTCTATTTATATTATATGTATTCTATATAATATTCTAATCAAATATTTACATATATAGTAAAATCCCTTTAAGTAATATCTATAATAAATCTGATCATATATACCTTTTTTTTTTTAAAATTTGTAGAGATTTTCAACTAAACATAACCTACCACTACATTTGGATATATCACTTTTGTCAAAAGAAGACAACTCATCAATATCACATTTGTCAAGATAATACAACCAATCAATCAATTTTTTCAAAATAATATAATTAATCAATTTTAATTTTGTCAAAAAGTAAATAGTGATCAGCCTAATTTTTCAAAAAGTGAATAGTAAAGTTTTCACAAATATTTTTATTTAAATATATTTAACAAATATATATATTTTAAACAAATAATATTTTCTGTAAAATAATATGTATATTAAAAAATTTAAATTTTTGCAAATAATATTTTAGACATCATCAAAATTAAATAATATGATTAACACCTTCGCTTTCTTTGTTGAGTCGTGGTGTATTGTAGCTTGTAGGCTCAATACTTGGTTAAGAACTCATTTCTCAAATTCAATTTCAAAATAAATCGCTTTTGTGCTCAAAGTGTCATGCCATTCTCAACAATCGCACAAAACAGATTTGTTCTTTCATAAACCGTAAGGTTCAACCCAGTCATGTAAGAACAATAGAACAAGGACCTATTTGAAACTACATATGTTCCGGATCGCAGCAAAAGAAAATAAGGAAAATGTGGGGCATTTGAGCTTGTTTCAACTTTAAAGTTCCAAGATTGAATTCCATTTGCACCTCCTTAGGCCTTGTCAATGTTCAAGTATGAGTGTGCCTCTACCTCAAGCTCAAGCTCAAGCTCAAGCTTGCTTCAAGCTAAAATGGTGATCAAGTGCTCTCCTTGAGTACCATTCCTTGCCGTGAGGCATCTTGGTCGTGTTTGCAACGAGTTCCGAGGAGACCAACTACGATTTATGGAAACTAGAGTTCAATGGTGATGCCTAGAACGCAAAGGTTTGGAATTTCCGAGATTAAAATCTGGTTTAAATACCCAGGGGTGTATCTTTGGCTTGAAATCTGTATGGCTGCCCCATAGGTTGAGATAGCATGTGTGCGCCTAAATTCTAGATACTGAACCAACCTAGTCTATCACCCCGTTGGAGAATAGGGAAAGTTAAGAATATGAGCAGCGGCATCCGTGGCTTCTACATGCAGAGGTTACCCTTTGTTAGTGTTTCAGGACCTTTGTACTATAAGTTAAAGGTAAGTGTCATACCCCTGTTCTGTAATATGTTAATTGGTCCTTAATATGAGTACGATTATGTGTTTAATATGATTTTGTGTGCCATTATGTGGTCTTGGATTTCTATCTGTTCACCGTAGGAATATCTGTTTGATTTACTTGCTTTGGAAATTTAATTGGAGGCCTTATCTACACGTAACCGAAATTGATTACGCCATTGTGATTGGCATAACTTTTGGAACCTATGGTGAAATTTAATTTAAAATTTATTCGATCATTAAATCGATTAAATCGATTAAATCGGTGAATTAGAGCCCAATTATCTTATTAATATTATATCGGCCTTAGTGGGTTTTGTGAAGTCACTACACTCTCTATCCTCTCTTTTTCACTTCATTTTGGCTGAATTTGGGACTCAAAATAGAGAGAACCGGCTGTAGAGAGAGTGAAGGAGAGAATTGTGTAATTTTTGGCTCAAGCTTAGGAATTTGAAGATTAAGCTCAAGATTTGGCTAGAACTTGAGTGTTTAAGGCTCCTAGGTAAGTAATTAACCCTTGAATCATGGGTTTTTGTTTGCTATTTGTAAATTCAGAGTTGAATAAGAATAAAGAACATGAATTTAATTGAGTATGATGAAATTGAATTGGTTTTGTTGAATTGAAAACTAAATTGTGCATGCATGTAAGAAATTGTCTTAAATTTGCATCTTTGTGCTTGAAATACATGATTCATGTAGAGTTTTGGTTAAAGCTCATGATGTAATCACCAATTGTATTATCTAAGTTGAGAATCATCACATGCATGTACAAATTATAAGGTTGAATGCATGACATTGTTATGTTGGTAATGAGTTTGGTAGAAAATGAGCCATGCATGTGTTTGATTCATAAGATTAAGCTCCATGTTGATGTATTCTAGTGTTAGTACCATGTTAGTACAAATATATGTGAGATTGGAGCCATTGTATGTAAGAAAAATTGGTTGAAAGTCGATTTGGGGCTCAAGAACTCAACTGGGAAACCCAGATTTTGATGTCCTTTCGCCGAGCGGGAAATACGTGCTCAGATTTTTTGCAGACTTGGTGTCCACTCGAGGGGGGTATTTCACGGTCGTGCGGAGAAGCTTTGTAGACAGGCCTTCCGCCCGAGCTCTATATTTAACCCTCGAGTGTATTTTTCATGCAACCAGTACTTTTGCAGGCCTTAAGGGTTCGCTCGAGCGGGGTATTTCACGCCGGCGGGACCTGCTTTCGAATTTTGAAAATGCATTCTGTGTTCTGTTTTTGCATTCCCTTTCACTTCAAAGCACTCTTAGGCATACACTAAGCATTGTAATTGAGTTAAGGAAATAAGAATGAAGCCTAAAGAGGAATATGTGAATTAAAGAACGAATTGAATTATTTGTGACCCATATGTGTTATGTGATATGTAGGGTCTAGCTCCAGGGCAATTCAACCAACCCATCACGTGAGTAATATCTCGATGATGTTATTGTCCAATGGCTACTTATGTAAGTTTTGTAAAGTTCATTAATTTGAATGGAGAACACAGTTTGATATGAAAGGCCTATGAGCCAGTTTGATATAAATGAATGGACCGAAGGTCGTTTTGACATAAATGAATGGACATAAGGTCATTTTGACATAAATGAATGGACAGAAGGTCGTTTTGGCATAAATGAATGGACTGAAGTTCGTTTTGGCATAAATGAATGAACCGAAGGTTGTTTTGGCATAAATGAATGGACCGAGAGTCATTTTGACATGAATAAATGGACCGAAGGTCATTTCGACATGAATGAGTGGGTCGAAGGTCGTTTTGACACAAACGAATGGGCTAAAGGCCGCTTTGACATGAATGAATGGGCCAGAGGCCGTTCTATCATGAATGAAAGTTCGAATGGGCCAAAGGCCAGTTTGTCGTTTAGATGGGCCAAAGGCTAGTTTGTCATTTAGATGGGCCAAAGGCCAGTCTGTCACTTGAGTGGGCCAAAGGCCAGTTTGACACGAATGATAGTTTGACATAAATAATAGTTTGACACGAATGATAGTTTGATATAAGTAATAGTTTGACACGAATAACAGTTCGATCTGAATAATAGAATGAATGGGTCAGAGGCCGTTTTGACATGAGTGAATGGGCCAGAGGCCGTTTTGACATGAACGAAAGTCTGAATGGGCCAAGGGCTAGTTTCTTATGGAAAGATAAATGGGCCAAAGACCAGTATGTTTGGAACCACAGTCACTTGACTTAAATTGTATATATATGTTAAATGGAAATATGAATTGGGCCCAAGGCCATTCGTAATATGTTGTTCTACATATTGTTGTATCTTCTTATTTGATATTATTCACTGGGCATTCGCTCACGCTCATTCATGTGTTTGTAGGTGAACTAAGAGAGGTCCAGACCTAGCCCCAGTGAAGCCATTGTAGAATAACCAAGTTTTTTAGAGTCAACCCCTACGTCTCACGCACGAGACTCGTCTTCGCCCTTTTGTTTGGTATTTATATTTTGTCATGTTGGCAAGGACTCAGATGTCATTGTGTACGATTTGACGGGGTGACTTAGACTAATGATCCTGTTTGTACAGAACCTTTTGTTACTGTATTTTCTGATGTGAGTTGTTAACATATTTGTGTCTAGAATGTTATGACGTGCATGTAAGCACAGCTCTATGGACAAAGTTTTAAATTGCTTCCGTTTGGCCCCCATTAACTCTGTTAAAATACGTTTGGTTTGGTTTGAGGCCGTAAGTAATCTCATGATTACTGGTCGGTTACGTCCTTAACCCATGGGGGCGGGTTCGGGTCGTGACAGTAAGAGTTCGAAGAACACAAGATAACAGTTCGAAAAACACAAGGGGGAGATCCCCGTCAGAGTAGAGCAGTTCATCGCCACTCACCCCGTGAGGTGCTTTCTAAAGTGCCGCTTTGTTTGTTTATTACATTCCCTAAGCATCATGCACTCCATTGCTTGTAACATGTGTCATATCATCGCACTTATTGCATTTATTTGCATCTTGTGTTATCTTGTATCATTTATCCTTTCACGCTGTGCAGCGTTTGGGATCGTTGTCCTCTGGGACTATCTCAGGTTGCGTGGAATGCGCCCTTGAGTGGTTGTTTTTGGACCTCTTCTCACGATTTTAGCGTGGTTAGAGTGTCCTTTTCCTCACACGATTTCAACGTGTTTGGAATTTATCTCAAGTTGCGTGGAACACACTCCTAATTGGTTTGTCTTTGGACCTCTTCTCATGATTTCAGCGTGATTAGAGTGCTCTTTCCTCACACGATTTTAGCGTGTTTGGAATTTATCTTAGGATGCGTGGAACGCGTTACTGATTGCTTTTCTTTGGACCTCTTCTCACAATTTCAGCATGATTAGAGTGTCCTTTTCCTCACACGATTTCAGCGTGTTTGGAATTTATCTCAGGACACGTGAAGCGCGCTCCTGATTGGTTTGTTTTCGGGCATCTTCTCACGATTTCAGCGTGATTAGAGTACTCATTTCCTCACATGATTTCAGCGTGCTTGGAATTTATCTCAGGTTGCGTGAAACGCGCCCCTGAGTAGTTGTTCTCAGACCTCTTCTCACGATTTCAACGTGGTTAGAGTGCTCCTTTCCTCAAACGATTTTAGCGTGTTTGGAATTTATCTCAGATTGCGTGGAACGCGCCCCTGAGTAGTTTTTTTCAGACCTCTTCTCATGATTTCAGCATGGTTAGAGTGCTCCTTTCCTCATGCGATTTCAACGTGTTTGGAATTTATCTCAGGACGCGTAAAGCGCGCTCCTGATTGGTTTGTTTTCGAGCCTCTTCTCACGATTTTAGCGTGGTTAGAGTGTTCCTTTCCTCACACGATTTCAACATGTTTGGAATTTATCTCAGGATGTGTGGAACATGCGTCTGAGGGCTTTCCTTTGGACCTCTCCTCACAATTTCAACGTTGTTTGAGTGTTCCTTTCCTTACACGATTTCAGCGTGTTTGGGATTTATTCTTCCTTCTCGCACGATTCCTGTCATGACCCAAACCCGCCCTTATAGGTTAGGCGCCATGACCGGCCAGTAATCATAGATTACAGCCTCCATACATATAAACAAATAATATAAAGTACAGGGCTTAGCGGAAGTCTAAAATGTTATAGAATTCATCCATTGAGCCGTGCATATATGAGGAAAGCAAATATTGTTCAGTAAGGTTTGGTTTCAAGTTACACCCAACATAAGTAAAAATTCATATCTTACAAAATACAACCCCAACTATGTACAATTACAAAACCATTAAACCACACGAAAGGGGTTCGACAAGCATGGCTCCACCTAAGCCTAATTACTTAGAGCCCAATGAGTAATAACAGAATAAAGAGGTTAAATGAGTGAAGTTCGACAACATTACAAATGTCAATCTTAACATCAATACCCATTTCAAACTAACATGTAGTACATTCGATAGAGTAACAATGTTGTTATAACAATAGGACCTTAAGGGTCGATCAATGTATCCTAGCCAATGCGACCATTAAGGTTTGACAGCAAAGATTTCTATATTCCAATTATTCAGTGGGATACGGTATTGTTTCACTCGGACGAGGGTCAATGAGTCGTGGTATTTATCTCCTCCAAGCAAGGGTCAATGGGCCATGGTATTAATCTCTCCCAAGCAAGGGTCAATGGGCCATGGTATTAATCTCCCCCAGGCAAGGGTCAATAATCATTGAGTCATGAATACATTTTCAAAAGGAACTTCATTCATTTATAAGAAACCAGAGTTTCAATAAACCATTCGATGGACAATAACTTTTGGTAAATCATCATAACATTTCAATAACCCAATCATATATCAATTTCAATAATAGTAACACTTTGAAAATAAATATAATTTGAACATATCTTTATAAAGTTATTACTCACAGTGGTTTGCGGTGACACTAGGCCTTGAACGTCCACCTAAACGAAGCACATAACAAAGTACAAATGAAACTCCATTTCATTTTGATTCAATCTTCTTTATGCGTTTTTAACTTATTGTATGGTTATAGGAGTCCGAATGGTGCCTAAGAATACTTGGAATGGCATGAGAATGCAAAAATGCACTTAAAAGAGCTGGTAAAACTTTGCTGAAAATAGGGTCTCCGCTTGAGCGCAACTTCCTACGCTCGAGCGGGGATTCGAAAACAAAGGTGGTCGCTCAAGCGTAACTTCTGTCGCTCGAGCGGTCTGTAAAAGTACTAGATACATGAAATTCCTGCTCGATGGTCGCTCGAGCGGAAGTCTGAGAAAAAGGGGCCTCACTCAAGCGCCACTTTGGTCGCTCGAGCAGACTGTAAAATTTCAGAAACTTCTGGAAGCCCAAATTCCACGCTCGAGCGTGGACTCTTTCGCTTGAGCGAATAGCACGAATTCTGGAATTTCCAGAACTGTGTTTGAAGTTCAAACATGGTACTCAAAGCTTCAAGTCTTGTGTTTTTGGTATAAAAACATGGAGAGTCACTATATAACATGAAAACACTTCCAATTTGAACCCATTTATTCAAAATCATGGTAATTTCCCAACCAATGACTCCAACCTCAATTTATAAAATAAGTTTAACTCAATTTGAGTTTATATTTCTCCAAAACATGTTCAAAACATGATTAAGTGACATGAGAAGCATGAAAACATGAAGGATTCTCCAAAATGAGGTATGATTGTGTTATGCATGTATGAATTTCATGGAGCTTAACCCAAGATATGCATGCATGTGAGCAATTCAACTCCATTCTTCCATTTTTATGATATTCAAAGCTTCTTTTCTTCAATAACATGCCAATGAGTTCAAGAATGAGAGGAATTCAACTACTATATGCCATAACTACATGAATTAGTGATGAATGCCATACCTAGTGTTGAATTCAAGTGTATTATGGCTCCAAATCTTTGAATCTTCCATTAATTATCTACAATTCTCCTCTTTCTCTCTCTCTAAATGTTGAACTCTCCTCTCCTCTCTCTTAATTCTCAGCTGAGTGTGTCTATAAAATGGCTCATAAGCTTAATTTGGGTCTTATATAGGATGTGATTAAGTTAGCCTAATCAAATTTGGTTAGGATTGATTAACTAGGCTTAATTCTAACTAATTCAATCATTTTATTCCAATTATTTTGATCTAAATCAACAATCAATTAAAGTTGCCATAAAATTCTAAATATTCTAATTAACCTATTGGGCTAGTCAATTTCGGTTCCTGAAGCTGTTTAAGCTTTAAATTTTTTACTCTAATTTGTCGATTTAAACAGATATTCCATATATCAACAGATAATTATAGAATTAAACATGTAATCACACAATCAAGCACATAATCATGCAACTAAACTCATTTAAATTATATAATGTACTAGTTTGGAGGTCAGGGTCGTCACAATCTCTCCCCCTTAAAAAGTTTGGTCCTCCAAACTTAAGTTGCCTTCAGACGGAAACAAATACAGATACCGTTGCCGCATCTCTTCCTCTTTCTCCCAAGTGGCCTCCTTCCCATAATGTTCTCTCCACTTGACCTTCACCATAGGGATAGTTTTGTTTCTCAATTGCTTCACTTGCCAATCAATGATTTGCATGAGCCATTCTTCATACATTATATCCTCGTCCAGAGCAATCCAATGGTAATCAATCACATGGAATGATCTCTAAGATACCCACGAAGCATGGATACATGGAAAACGTTATGCATTTGTTCCATTCGGTGGCTAGGCAATACGATGAGCAACGAGATCCAACCTCTCAAGGATCTGAAACGGTCCAATGTAACGAGGAGTCAATTTTTCCTTTTACCAAATCTCATATGCCCTTCATTGGGGTCACCTTGATGAATACATGATCTCCCACGTACTCTAAGTCCCTTATTCATCGGCGTAGCTTTTCTATCGGCTTTATGCAGTTTTGAGCCTTTGCTGGCTGATTTTGATCTTCTCAGTCGTTTCCTGCACAAGTTCAGTCTCATAAATAGCTCTATCATCAACCTCTATCCAACAAACTGGCGATCTACACTTTCTGCCATATAGTGCCTCATATGGTGCCATACCGATACTCGCGTGAAAACTGTTATTATAAGCAAATTCGGCCAACGGCAAATAAGTTTCCAACTTTCCTAAAAATCCAATACACACACGAAGCATGTCTTCTAAGGTCCGAATAGTTCTCTCGATTTGCCCATCGGTTTGTGGATGAAATGTTGTACTAAATCTCAATTTTGTTCCCATTGCCTCCTAAAACTATGCTAAAATTTAGAAACAAATTTAGGATCCCTATTCGATATAATAGACACTAGAACCCCATACAATCGAATAATCTCATCAATGTAGATAGTAGCAAGTCTATAAGCGATAAATGAAGTCTTCACAAAGAAGAAAGTAAGCGATTTAGTCAATCTATCAACTATAACCCAGATAAAGTCCATACCTCTAGGTGTCCGAGGTAGGCCAACAACAAAGTCCATGGTGATATGTTCCCATTTCTATTCCGAAGAAGAAATCAAGCAGACATTGGTTTCGATGTTACGCTTTTACTATTGTTATTGTAAGCATTTAGAGTTGAAGTCAGCATTTAGACATTTTAGTCGCGTTGCCCAGGAATATGTCATCCAAATCATTTTGAATTCACTCCCTTTCACTATAATTTTGTCTTCTTGTAAATGCATGCATATAAACTCTGGACATCATCAGTGCCACAACCACTTGGGGTAAAAACACCTTTCTGATGTCGCTCGGCCCGCTATTTTGAAGCAAGCTGTAGAAATAGGCAGTTAGTATATCACGGGCCATTTGTGAAACCACAGGCCACATAGTTTCATTTTGTTTCCACCATTCCAAAATGTCAAAATCATTGGAATCATCCATTGATAAACTTTCCAAATAACGTTGTTGTTAGACTTATTTATTTTGATGATTTATTTAATTATATTTTAAATCCAAAATTTATTTTGATGATTTATTTAATTATGTTTTAAATCCAAAATTTATTTTGATGATTTATTTAATTATATTTTAATTTATTTGAAAGAGAAAAATAGAATCAAAATTTATTTTGTCCCATTATTTCTCCGTAAACCTTTATCCTAAATGTTATTAGAATGTATTTAATATTTGATTAAATTAGGAGTTCAAATAGCCCAAAACAAAATGTTCAAACAACCCAACACAGCAGCAGGCCAAAAGATTCAAGTGGAAGATATTCAAATTAGTAATGATGGAGTGGAAGATATTCAAATTAGTAATGATGGAGTACAATGACTATAAGCGACTATAAATTTGAATGAATACAACAGCTATAAACGGCTATAAGTTTCATTTTATATAACAAAGCTTCTAATGTAAACAAGTTACAAAAAATCAAAAAATATTCTTTGATCTATAATCACTCACATCTATTCTCTGAAAAATTCTCTGAGAAGTGTTCTTCAATTTTTGTTTACATCTTCTTTCAGAAATTATATACTGAGATGTATAGCTTTAAGCCTATCTTTCCTGTGTGAGGTTTACAGAAAAACCAGAGCTTCATTTTGTATATCCATCTGGGAGAGATATTTATTGTAAGCTTTCTTTGAAAGCAAAAATACCATTTCATCTTGTAAAAGTGTTGCGAATACTGTGTTCTTGAAATTTTGAGAGTGATTGTGAATCACCTAAGATTTGCAAGGGTTTGGGCTTTTGAAGTCTGTGTAAAATCTATGGAGGATTGCTCCATATTTATGAGGTTGCTAGTGTAGACACCCCATTTTTGACCGCCCTTAAGACTTGGGCGCCACTGATTGTTTAATGGGAGAGGTGAAAGTTGTGCAGTGCAAAGGTTCAATTTCTTTGGCAATGAGAGAATCAAATCCCAACCTCACACCCCATTTTTGGACCAAAACTATTTTCACCAAAAAGATTTTAGACCTTAAAACCCTCTCTTTCAAAATATTTTTGAAAAAGTTCCTACGATGTTCCGACACTCACATTTTGTTAAATATTGCGCTTTTCGGTAAACCGAGCAAGGACAAAGTGGAAATGAATGGAAGAGAGATGAAATCTTTGGAAAAATATTTCAAAACATCTTGTTTAAAGGTTTGGATTTGAAGAAAATGGGAGAGGAGATAAGAAAACTAGTTGAGGAGAAGTTCGGCATGAATTCGGATAGGATCGAAACTGAGCAGTCTTCACTAAAAGAGGCATATCTTTTTTCATACTTGGAATTTTGATGTGACGATGCCACCATTGAAAAGAAGACTTCAAGGGTTTCAATTTAGACTCAGGAATGACCTGCAAAGGAGTCCATATGAAGGAGATATTCTCATTTGTAGTTGAGCCAAAATGATTTTTTGGCCAACGAGCTAGAGGTTGTTGGCCATGAATACGCTTTTCTGGCCATGTGCCGGCCATGAATGGCCTATGCCGGCCAAGTGTCATCCAAGAGTGACCCTTTCCAGCAAAAAATGGACATGTGCCGGCCATCAATGATGGCTTGCTGGCCATTAATGGAAAAAGTCAGATTTTTGCGGATATTTGTGTTCTAGCTATCCATTTTGGGATATTTTCGACCTGAGCTTACATTCTTCTATATATAGATAGCCTTCTCTATGGTTTTCAAGGCAAGAACATTTGAGGAAGAAAAATTTTGGGAGCCTCTCTCTCTCTACAATTCTCTATCTACATTTCTCTCTCTCTCTTGAACCTTTGTGCATAAATGCATACAAGTGTAGATACACTTCTCCTTTGCCTATACATCCTTGACCAAAGTTGGTTATCTTTGATCTGAGGTTCTAGAAGGTCTTCTTGGAGCTCCTTAAAGTGATTTTGCTTGGTTTTGTTGCCTAAAATTGTGTTGTACTTCAAGAGGTATAACTCTCTCGCTTTATGCTTGTTTTTCATACTTGCTTTGCCATCTTTTTCCACCATTTCAAGGCTGGTTTTGGCATGTAAAAAGTTCTATTTTTCAATCCTAAAAGTGGTGGTTTGAGCCTTTGTGAGTTAGGGGTTGTCCCCATTTTTGCTCTTTAACTTGTTAGCTTTTTGCACCATTTCTCAACACCTTCAAATCAAACTTTTTGGGCCTTTTTACCTTTGAAACTCAAAGGTTTTTCAAAGGAAAAACCATGTTTTGAGGTCCAAAATAGGAGGTGTTGGCCTCCCCTCCTTGTGTCTTGTTTGCATGTGTAGATAGCCTAACATGTGAGCACGTTTTTCTACCATTTTGTGACTTGATCTCAGTATGTTTTTGCTAATTTTTTGACCTTCTTTAGCTCTGTTTTGAGCTGGTTTGGCCACTTGAGGCTTGCTTTGTATGCTTGTAGTGCAATTGTGCTTAATAGTCTAGTTTGTGCTATGTGTTGGCCTTTCATTCTAGCCTTTTTAAGCTTACTTCAACCATGTTTTAGGACTCCTTTTAAAGCTGTTTTAGGACTGTTTTGAAGTATTTGTCCCTTGTGACCTTTGTATTGCATGGCTATAGTGTAATGGCCTTCACTAGCTCATTGTTTTAAGGCTTTGAGCATGAAGTGTTTGAGTTGCTTGCATGTTGTAGCATTATTTTGCATGTAATTTCAGCGTATATAGCTCTATCACATTCTCATTTGTTTCACTCTTTCATTACTTTTGAGAGTTGTGTCTTGAGTCTTGTTTGCAAGCTAACATGTGAGCATGTTTTTTTAGCATTTTGTGCCTAAGTTCTAGCATGTTTTAGGACCTGTTTTGGACTACTTTAGGACTGTTTTGAGCTGTTGGCTACGTTTGAGCTTTATTTTGTATGCCTCTAGTGTAATAGTCCTCACAAGTTTGGTATTCTAGGCCTTACACACCTTCTTGTTTGAGTTGATAGCATTTGTTTATGCCTTTATCACTCATTTTCAGCACATATCATTTCTGCAACCTCCCTTATTTCTTCACTTTTCCATTTTCTTTGAGAGTTGGTCAACCTTAAGGTTGTGTTTAAGCTTGAGATAGAGCTTGTGCTCAATGGTTTTAACTCTCTTTTGAGGGTTCCTCTAACCAAAGGAATGATCTTTCTCATGTCTTAAACCACCTTTTGGTTGACCCCTCTCTCATTAGAGGACACTCATCCTGGACTTAACCAGTTAAAGAATGGATCGGTAACTAAAATGAGTAAACAAAATTGAACAATTAAAACATGACTAAGATAAGCATGTTGTGTTTGCATTGCATGTGTTCAATTGGACGTTATATTGAACACAAGGTAGATTGGTCCATTTCATACTCAAAGTGATGAAATAAGCCAATCTCCTTTGTCTCCATCACCCTGAATCATGCATGATAGGGAGGTGGTTCTTTGAGTCTTGTTTTTGTGCATTTATTTAAAGTGTACAACTTGGATCTTTGGCCATCATGCATTGAAAATGCTTGATTGGTGGTTTTGGATCCAAGAGTGCCACTCATTTGATGTTTTGAGATGATAAGGAGGGGCATAGTACAAACATATCTTTGGAAAACCCTCCATTTTCCTCTGTCTGTGCTCTGTTGCAGTGTGGTAATTCAGCACACCAGTGGCCAGCAGTGGCTCACTGATGGCCGGCAATGCTTCATCCTTGGCTGGCATAGCACACTCTTGGCCGGCAAATGGCCGATAGCAAACACTCATGGCCGGCAGGCCACTGGTGCAATTCTCAACATTGTTTTAGTAAGGTGGAGCAGAAAGTTCCTGGAGTAAGTTCAACCCTGTAAACAGAGCCTCTCAAGTGCAAACCGGTGGGCTTTTCGAGGGGAAAACCAAATGCATGCATCTTCCATGTTCTAAAGCAGAGCTGAGGCAGTGTAGTTTAATGCTTTACATGTTTAGTGTACATTGGTTTTGTAATTTAATTAATTAGTTTGCTAATTAGTTAAGTGTTGTAATAATTAAGTAGCTTAGCTTAACTATTTCTTTATTTTGTTTTGTAATAATTTGTCTAATTAGTTTAATTAGATTAGTTTGATTAACTTAGCTTAGAGTAGCTTAGCTAATTATTCATTCGGACCTCCTTAGCGAGGGCATAATGTTGTAATAATTGTGCTGTGTGTGCATGTCTTCCAACCCTCGTCTTTTTTCCCTTTTACTTACTCGCTTCGATGGTTAGATTAGGGATCATTTTCAATTAGCATACCTTATGCTTGCATGTTTGCATTCATTCATTTGTCTTGCATGCACGAGGCTCGACATCATTCAAAGCGCATTACAATTTCAATATTTATTTGAATCGTGTTTTAAAGCATGTTATCAAATTGTATCATATGCCATGATTAGGTAGCGAGCCTATTAATCGCATTATTGCATGTGTTGCATTAGACACTTAACATAGTTAGGATCATGCATATTTCTAACTAGTTTTGTTTTGGCTTGGAGTACACTGTAAGTTTTACGCTTTAGCATGCTTGCATGAGTGTGAATGTCGCCATGATAGCATGCTTGCCATGAGGCTATTTGCTTAGATGATTAACTGCATGAACACCTATGGATGAAGGCTTTGTTACTTGAATTGGGACAATTCAACGAATGTGAGTTTTAAGCCCACTTTGCGAAGTGACAAATCATGTTTTAAGCCCACTTGAGGTGGCAAATCCGTGTTTTAGCCCACTTGAGGGTGGCAATTTCAAACTATTTTCGAAAACAAACATAAGTTGATTTGTTCCAAATCTTGCGACTTAGTCTATACTTGTTTGTGCGTGCGTCACATAGTAAAGTTAGCTAATAACTGGAATAAGAACACATGTGTTTATCAAACAACATATCATGATTAGTAGAGGCCGATCCTTTGATCGGGCGAACGGGGTTACTCATTTCAAGACCTTCCCCTCTTGTACCGAAGTTCCCAAGCCGAGGCAACTTTGGTGATGACGGACACGTGGCCTTTGGCACGAGTCAGGGTTTCTTAAATTTTCCAAAATAAAATATTTAGGTGGCGACTCTGTAATCTAGCAAACCAGTCCAATTTTGGCATTATTTGATTCAAAATTGATTTTCTAAAATGATTTGCGGAATTGGACTCTTTGGTGTTTATCAGTTTCACATTGCACTTTATGAGATTAGATTCAGAACCGTGATAGGAGTCCAAACTATAGGACCAGTTCGAGCTCTCTGAAAGGGGGCCGCGAAGAAAGTCGAGTCTACAGCTAGCACCCCTGTGAAGTTAGAAGATAGTGGAAAATCTCAAGTGAAGTTTGAGGAGTAGATGTAGGCTTGGTTGAAGCCGAACCACTATAAATCTGTTTGTCTCCTCTTCCCTAATCTCTTTACTTTCCTACTACTGCTATAACTATCTAATATTCATGTTTTAATCATTTGATTTACCCTGTATGTTAGTTATACTTCATTGTTATTTTGCTTGATCATTTACTGCTAAGTTCATCATTGTGCATGTGTAGACACCCCATTTTTGACCGTCCTCAAGACTTGGACATCACCGTTTGAACACCCGGTGATCATCCATGTTTGTGTTCGTTTGGAGTTCCCGGAGGTCTCGGCTACGCGCCTTGCCTCAGGATCTCCGAACTCGACTGTTTAGTGTCTGGTTTTGCACCAAACACTTGTGTTTTGCCTTGGAGGGGCAGGAAATGCCTTGTGAGACATCCCCACACATCACCGGCCATGGCTAGAGGCCACCGGCTGGTATTTTGTTGCCATCGGCAATGTATATTGCCGGTCGGCATTCTTTATTGTTGGTCGGCGATCCATTTTGTCAAAATGGCATTTTTGAGCAAACTCATTGTTCATCTACTTTTGCAGATATTTTAAAACAGTTGTCCTGCATTTTGTTCCCCTCCATACACGTGTATGGAGGGATAGTAATCTTGTTAGCTTCTTGAGTAAGCTTTACAAGATTGGCTCCTCTATAAGAGGAGCCCTTCTCTCTTGGCCTTAGGGTTAGAGATTTTGGTTAGAGAGCATTGTGAGAGAAGCTTTGGATTAGGGTTAGGGTTTATACACATTTCCTATCTCTATATCTCTCTTGTGTGTTCTAGTGTGTGTTTTAGCCTTAGGATTGCACACAAACACCTACCATCACACTATCCTTTTGGAACTGAGGTTCTTGAGGCCTGTTTTTGAAGCTTTGGAGCTGTTTTGAGCTTAAGGAAGGGGCTGGTCCACCATTGTTGAAGAGGCTCTTCAAGGGTAACAATTTTACCCATTTTTACCCCTTTCTTGCATTCTATTTTTGCCTATCTTGGAACTATTTTTGTGCTTAGTGTATAACATAAGAAAGTTCTTTTTTTCGGCCCTCTAAATAGTTTGTTTAGAGTGTTTTGTGGTTTGGAGGTGTTTGACCCCTCTTAAGCCTTGAGGGCCTCCATTTTGTGCTATTTTGAGTGAGCTTCGGGACTTTGGTGTTTAGGCCTCACCACTGAAATCTTGAGGGATTTCAGTGGTAAGGATGGTGCCTTGAAGTCCCAAGAAGGAGAGGGCCACCCTCTCTCCTTATTGTCCTTGAAAAGGACCTTTTTTTGGCCTCTTGAGGGTGCACCATGTTTGAGAGTTTGTTGATTATTCCTTGACTATTTTTTATGCTTATATTGTTATAATATAACATGATTTAAAGTTAGTTTTGGTACACCATGCATGCTTAGCATACCTACCTTGTAATGCCATGTTTAGGTCTTAACATGCCTTAGGTTGTAAACCATTGCTTTAGCATGTTTTAGGCTCACTTTGTGAAGCTTTAATGCATGTTTTGTATGCTTTAGCTCTATTTTAAGTTGCTTTAGTCGTACTTCCATGTATTGCATAGCCCCTTTGCATTTTTGGTTTGTTGGCCTTAAGTGTGTGAGTGTGTAGCATGCATTGCTTGCTTTATTTTAATGGTTTGGCACCATCGATAGCATCATTTCAGTCCCTTAGCATGCTTGTATGCTTTCCTTGGATGCCTCTTTGATGCCTCATGAGCTTGTGTTGTATGCTCCTTGAAAGTGCATTTGTGCATGCTTTTGAATTCAAGCCACCTATATGCCATCTAAGTGGTCTTTTGGGCTTTGTTTTATGTGCTAAAACTCTATTTTTGGCCCTTAAATTCATGCCATGTTTGGTCTTGCTAAGTGTAGTTCAATGCTTCGTTGGCTTGCTTCGAATTTTGGATCTTCTATGCATGCCTTGCTTATCTTATTTGCTTGGTTTGGCATCATATTCTTACATGATTTTCAGAGCTTTCTATGCATGCTAGTTATCCATACTTAGCCTCTTTTAAGTGTGCTTGAAAGTTGCTTGCTTAATGCTTAGGTTTGTGCCTTGACATGTGCATGTATGTATGTGTGTTTGGCCTCATTTCCTTTGCATTTTGGCCCTTTGTTTTGGGCCTACTTAGGGCTGCCCAAGTCATGTTTAAGTCCACCCCTTTGCTTAGTTTGCAAGCTTGTCTTGTATGTGTGTTTGCATACTTGCATTCTTACATTGCATTGTCTATGTTGCATGCTAGCTCGCATACTCACATGTTTAGAAATTGCATTGCATTGTACATGCTTAGCCTCTTGAAATGAGTATGATAGAGGTTGGCCCTCTTATGTGATTATGTGGTTTGCATTGCATTTGACATCAAAATGTGCACACTTGGTCTCTTGGGCCATCACGCATTGAAATGCGTGATTGGTGGTCCGAGAACCAAGGAGCATGTCCCCTTGAGTCACTAACATGATAAGGGACATGGTTGGTGCATATATGGCTTGAATTGCATTGCCATGCAAGGCTCATCTCTTCTTTGATCAAGCAGTTCTGCAGAATTTCTTGCCGATCATTGCCTGAGTGCGGCGATAATCAATTGGTGGCCGATGTATTAATCAACAGCCGATGACCACACCCCACTGCCGATGGCAATTCTACTCAGCCGGTGGTGTCTCCCAATGTCCAGGGAAGTAATTCAGAGACTTTGACAGTCTTCAGAGGGTCAGAGCAGGGAAAACAGAGGCAATCTATGCATGGCAGTGCACTTCCGAGCAGGACCCGAGCATGCATTGCATTGGGCACTCTTCCCGAGGCGGTTTACTGTCTTTCCTAGCTTAGTTAGTTTGATTAACTAATTAGGTAATTTGTAATAATTAATTAGCTCGTAGTTAGTTAATCTGTAATATTTATTTGGTCCCTCTGGGCGAGGGCAAATCTGTAATAAGTGTGGGTGCGTGTGTATGTATGTCCTCCAACCCCCACTTCTTTCTTCCCTTTTATTTACCTGCTTATGATGGTAGATTAGGGCATGTTTAAATTAGCATACCTCATGCTATGCATGCATGCATCCATACATTTGTCTTGCATGCACCGGGCTCGGCGCATCATGCTAACTGCATTTGTACTTCAATTCCAAATTGAATACGTGCATCAATTGATCACATTTCACATGCCATGTTTAGGTTAGCTGAGCCTACCCTAATTGCATCTTGTATGTGTTGCATTAGTCAAAATTGACATGAACTACGACCATGCATGTTTGCTAACTAGTTTACAGTTTTGGCACGGAGTACGATGTAAGTATTTCCATGCTTTAGCATATCGCATGTGTGTGAATGCTATCATGACAGCATACTTACCATGTGGCTAGATGCTTATGTGAGATAAAGCTTTGATTGCCTGTGGGTGAAGGTTGGATTATCTGAGTTGGAAAAACTCGTTGAAATCCGTATTTTAGCCTACTTGCGAGTAGCAAATTCCAAAGTGTTTTTCAAAACAAACGGATATGCAATGCTTAGGCAATCTAGTCTATACTTGTTTGCTGTGCGCATAACATAGTGATTCTAGGCTAATAACCGGAATAAGAACACATACCGTTTTCAAAATCGGATATCACGGTTAGTAGAGGCCGGTCTTCGGACCAGGCGAGAGGGGGTGCTCATAGCTGACCTTCCCCAATCGTACCCAAGCTCCCTGAGCCGAGGCAACTTTGGTGATGACGGACACGTGGCCTTTGGCACCGAGTAAGGGTTTCCTAAATTTCCCCATTAAAAAAATATTTAGGTGGCGATTACATGTCCGCAAAGATCCATGTTTGGCACTTCTTTTTCAAAAATCTGTTTTCTCAAAACGATTTGCCGGATTTGGACTCTTTGGTTCAGATTACGAACCATGACAAAAATCGAGTCCGAACTGTAGCGCGAGGTCCCCCGCGGGCGTGTTACAGCATGTTAGTAATTTGTTGTACTAATAGTTATTTTTATTGGGGTATTATTATTTTTAATTTGTAGAAACCTAATTCAACCCCCTCTTAGGTTACTTTTTGGGTAACAATTGTAATTCAAAACTACTTACGCTTGTATGTTGAAGTATTCTTCTACTTTTTATTACTAAAAAAATACTTAATCTCCCGCCTCGAGATGAGACTGCTAGTGTAGAATGTGTACGTATATTTACAGATGCAGCTGCCCTGTATTCTTCAAATAATCTGTTACATGTTTGCATAATAGGAACAAATTGTGTTTGATCAACGAAAATATGTTTTAAAAATTCTTGTAAACCAATTTCTTTACACCTATGATCAATTATTGTAGTTAAACCTAAAAGATAAGGCAAATGATCAAAATATTTATCAAAGTTTATTTTCATTGAAGTAATAATAGTTACATTATATTCATTACCCCTATATTTTACGAAAACTTTAATTATTTCTGCTAGCATGTGTAAAACAAATGGTGAAGTATGAATATATATATAAGAAAATAATTTTATTGAAGTATCAAAAACTTTTAAAAAATCTTTATACAATGATACTTGGTGCCAATTAAGTTCTATGAGAATCAGTACTCCTCTTATTAATGTTGTTGCAAAAAATAAATCTACTGCTTTTCTTTATTTACAAGTTCTTTTGAACATATTATATGTTGAATTCTACCTACCATCTATATCTAAAATTAATTTTTTAAATGACATATTTTCTCATTAACAAATTTTTCTATATTCCGAAATTCTATTAGTAAAAGACATAATAGTAACAACTTTATTTTTTATTATAAGTACAAAAGTTTTGTATACATTCATAGCTTCTTTAACAATCAAGTTTAAAATATGGACACAATAACTGTCACGACATGCTCCTCGTACCCAAGGATTAATTATCGTGATGGCCAGTAACTGAAGTTACTTCCGGCTAATTCTTGAACAACTTAATAAACGCGACGGAAATAATATTTAAGTAAGGCTACCAAAATAATTATCGGAGTTTTTATTTTTATTACAAAATGTATTGACCGAAAAGGCCGATATTGACATATAAAACTATCATAAAAGTGTTGTGTGTGTCTATTCTGCAGTCCCGCATCTAAGACTTTCCAAAAGCTATTTCTGAATTGCATTGGTTCTTAAAAATTGTTAAACAGCTATAAGCACATGGCAGAGTGAAAAATATTATACCAAGAACATAAGAGACACGAAATAGCCATGGATAGTTATGTAACTAAAATATTAAAATAACTTGGTCTGAACAAATAATCATTTAAGTAGCAAAACTGAGATTATGTAAATAAATAACCATAACCACAGTACCGAACAGAACAGAACAGAGGTCACAAGAATGATAGTCAAAACAGAAATACGAATTCAAGAGATGGCTCGTATAGATTATATAGGTGGCTCCCATAATAGTGTAGTACTTATCTTTACACAGAACAGAGGTTAATGGATCCATGACAACAGAGGGCCACAAAGTGATCAAATGAAGGCCAATGGTTATTTAAGTCCCCCAAGGCGTGGGACTTCCGTAGTGGTACTTACAAAACATAATTGTTTATAAGGTTATAGTAAAATATTCTTTAAAATATAAACAAACATATCCATGAGTTTCATTTTAAGCAAATAGGGTTCAGAAAATAATTCACGTAATTGAAATATTAATATAATTTATAATAACTTATAAAACATAACTTGTATAAAATAAATTATGATAAGTCAAAATATACGTAAAATATATTATGGTAATAGAAAGTATAATATAATTCACCTTAATATTGATCCTTATTATTTTTTTCTTATCTCACGGATGTTCCTTCACTCTCCTTTTCTACTGATTCCCTTTTCTTTTCTTTTCTTGTTTTTCGTTCATACTAACCTCCCAAGCCCCCCTTTTTTATATACACATGGCCTTGGCCTGGGTGATGACTCACCCAATAATAACAGCCCCGTTGCAGACCCCCAGTGGGGGTCACACCCCCAGTGAGGTGGCGAGCCTCTACTGGCCGAAACTTAAAAAATAAATAAATAAATAAATAAAATAATTTTTTTTTTAACCAATCCCAACGCGTCACCTCACTGGGGGTCGACTCCCAGTGGGGGTCCGAAGCATTAATCCAATAATAATGCCCCTAAATTGATAAATCACCTCCCCCTAGTCCTAGACGATACAGATGGCTCACTTTCCTTCCCCTTAGTAAATTTGTAACTCTTCACAATTTAATTGCTGTTAACTTGCTTAACTTGGCCCCCAAGTAAATCTATACATCATATTTGTTTTTATTTGTTTTTATATAATCTTTAATTTTAATTTGGCCCAACTAGTATTATAATTTTATATTTCTATTAATTTGTCCCCAAATAATAATCCCTAATTAATTTCATATTTAATAATCCAATGCCAAATTAGATTCTGAATTTATTATTATTTATTTAATAATATATATTATCACATACCACCATAATACTAATATAAAATTTAAGGAACAACTTAAATTTTCGAGTTGTTACAATAACGAACATGAAATAAATCACCATCAATAAGTAATTATAAAGTTGATTTTAAATGAGTTACAGTTTAATTATAATATGTTGCAATATCTAAACTAATCGTAAATATTTTATTTTGTAAATTCCACTCATATAATACATTTCTTATTTTTACACCAAGCGAATGACCAGTGTATGGAAGTTCAACTAATTTAAATGAAATAATTCTTTTATTTAACTTCCAATCGTTATCAATAAAATGTGCAGCGATATATTAATATTCTAAACCATTATTTGACCATAGATCAGATGTTAAACAAACTCTTCCATTTAATTTTTTAAAGATGTTAAATAATTCAATTTTAACATCATCAAATTTCTTTAAAATCCTGTTTCTAGTAGTATTTCTTAAAAAACTTTGATATTGCGAGGCAAAATTTTTGTGAATCATTTTGGTAAAAATCGAGACATTCACTAATAGTAAAAGGTTGTTATTTTTTAATAATATAATCAATTACAGAATTTTGTGCACGTATAGGATCATATGAAAATATTTACAAATTACCAATTGATGAAACCCCTAATTGCATTTGACTCTAATATCAGGTTGCTGACTTTGTAAATGTTTGTTAGCATACCTTTTTAGATGAATAGTATGCCCTACAGGTGCAACACTAAGTAAATGTGCACAATATTTATATTTTGCTTTAAATGTAATTGTACCATCAAGATTATTTGTAGATATTTTTTCAGAATGTTCCCAAACTCTACTAGTTATGCCCCTAGATGATGATCCAACTATTGGAAAAATGATATTAGAAGAAGAATCAACAAATTCATGTTGTATACTATATATATCAACATCGACATAAATATTAAGAATATCAGGATCCATAGTAATATAAGTAGAATAATACATAATAACTAACAATTAATTTAAATTATGTATAAATACAATGGATGAAAAATAATAATTAATATATGTTCACAAATAATTATTGAAAGATTGAGAAAGTTTAAGAGAGAAGTATTTGTGAGATTTATTTTTAAAAATAGAGGATATTTATAGTAATTTAAAAGGTTAAAGTAAATTATTTATAAAAAAAAATTACTGTTGTATTAAATGGTAATATGGCCGTTAAAATATATATATATATATATATTTTAAATTGTTTTTAAAGTTAGGCTGTGCATATATATATATTCATTCATAGTAATGATGATAGCATACTAGCATTACTAGCTAGCATAGGGAGTAGGCTAGCCTAGCTTGGGCTGCTAGCTGGCTTGGCAAGGGATAGGTAGGTGGGCTGACTAGTGTACCATTTTTTGTTCTTTTCTTTTTTCAATTTATTGTAAGGAAATGACCATTGTGTTGTTTTTATTTTTTTATTTTTGCAAGATCAAGATTTTATTTATATTTTATTTTTTTAATTATTTAACCATTGCACGTTAATTTTTATTTTTATTTTTTGAAATTTGACCATTGGTGGAGAAGGGTCGAATGGGCCGAGCCAAGTGCCTGGAATTTTTTGGGTCGGGCCAGGCCGGGCTGAGCAAATGGGCCCATGGCCCAAGCCTGGCTGGCTGGCTTTCAAAATGATGGCCCAGGGTCTCGGGCTGGGGCTCAAACAGGCCAAGCCCACTTCGAACCGCAAGCGGACTTCGGGCCGTCCACGAACCGCGAGCCATTTTTATACTCTTATAGAATACGCACTCTTTGAGAAATGTCTACTATAATCTTTCCAATTTATATTTTAAATAGCCTCCAAGATTTCCGGTACCTTTTTTCTTTGAACTAAGAATTCCAGTAACTTAAGAGGCATAAAAGTCGTCATCACATTTGATCTATATTTGGGCTTGTTTTTATTTTATTTTTTTATTTATTTATGAAAAATATTTATATCATTAAATACTAACCTATAACAAAGCCTAACACAACTAATATACTAAGGAGTTGTTTGGGATGTGCTAAATAAATGCACTTTTTGACTTTTTATGAAATATGAGTTGGATATGGGTTAGGTTTGAAATAATGTGGTAGAAAGGTAATGTGATTTAAATAAGATGATGTGATAGGATAGTAACTTTTTGACTTTTTAAGACACTCCAAACAAGGCCTAAGTCCAAACCCAAGAACCTAACAATCACTACTTAGGCCTCGTTTGGGAACAGGCTAATTTAGTAACTTTTTGGCTAATTGGCTAAAAAGATAGGTAAAAAAAACTTGTATGTTTGGGATGACTTTTTGGCTAATTACGAAAAGCTGTGCAAAAAGTAGAGAGAAAAGAGAATCTTTGACTTTTTAGTATGGGTTATTGGCTTTTTGGCTAAAAAAGTAACTTTTTGGTTAATTGGCTAATTTAGCCACTCCCCAAATGGGAGAGAAATAAATCACACAACAAAGAGTATCAAACTATTTTTTATAAAAATTGAACCCAAAATATCACATCCCGTGTAACATAACCACTAAGTTAAATGTCCTGATTTGAGATTTGTCACTTGAACATGGGATTTCTGGATGTTTTAGCAATTATAAATTTGATGTGAGGTATTTTGGGGCGTTTGGTGCGACTGTTAAAACAGATTATAGCTTATAACTTAATAGATTATAAATTATAGCTTTAATCAGAAACTGTTAAGTTTTTTGGTATAACTGTTAGATTATAAATTTAAGTTACTGAGTAGTGTTTGTTTAATAAGCTGTCAAATAGTTTTTTGTTGTGTAATGTTCTTTTTGCCCTTATTAAATATAAAATTGTTAACCTCTTTCATTTTCTTCATTTTTTTTTTATTACATGCCAATTAATATAAAAATTGTGATTTATTTTTTCATTACAATAAAATGCACAATATCAATTAATTAAAATTTGTGATTATTTTTTTTCATTATAATACAAATTAATAATATAAAAATTGTTATTTTTTTAATTTATTATTAATTCATTACAATTAATATGAATTAATAATATAAAAATTATTAAGTTTTTAAATTTATTATTAATTCATTACAAATACAAATTGATTATTTTTAATTTTTAATTTAGTAATTCATTAATTAATAATATCAGTTAATATCAATTAAAAATTGTTACAAATACCGCCAGTAGCCCTAGCTACCGCCAGCCGCCCCCTTCTTTTTCTCCTCCTCCTCCTCCTCATCCCACCGTCAACAGCCCTTTGCAAAACCAGAGTAAACACGGAGAGAGCTAGGGTTGATCGCGAAGAGAGAGAGAGAGGCTTGTCGTTGATCATGAAGAGAGACAGAGACAGAGCTAGGGTTGATTGCAATCGCAACGCCGGAGAGGAGAAGAAATGGTAGGGCCACGCCGTCCATTATCACACTAGGGTTTCGCATCGCAATGGGTTTCACGGCACAACCAGAGAACAATGTCGGAGAGAAGGAAATGAGGAGATGAGAGAGAGAGATCTGGTTCATAACGCTGGAAATGGCCTCTCTCTCATGTCAGAAATCGCCACTCTATCTCTCTCTCAGAGAATGAACAATGATCTTTGTGGTTTATATCATGGCAATTTGGTAATACTTCAAATTAGTGAAGGGCATTTAAGTAATTTCAGATCTCCCTCCGCATAATCCACTTGCGGAAGCGGCTCCCAACCGCTTCTACTATTGGACTTTTTTATAAAGGAAAAAAATCCTATAGAAGCTCAAGCGGTTGGCCTTACACTTAACCAAACACTCTGTATTAGCTTTCTAGAAGCCAAAAGCTATGATTTGTTCAAATTAAGTTAGACCAAACACCCTTTTTGTCCCTAAATTTCTCTATTCTCACGTTGAAATTCATTTCTTCTTTATTGGATCATAACTTGAGATCTAACATAATTCATTTGGTAATTGCTTTTTTATTTTTATTTTGTTAACTTTTTTCGTTGGTGATTTTTTTATTAAAAAAAAAATCTATACCTTTTTATTTTTAGATCCTATTAGACTAGAAGATCATAAAAATTTTAAAATATTGAAAGACAAATTTCACTAAGGGCATTTTTTATTTTATTTTATTTAACCATTTTGGACTTTTGATTTTTTTTTAAACTTTGTAGATCATTTTAGATTAAAATAACCTAATAGGTAAAAAAAAAAATTGATACAATATTTTAAAAAATACACTAATGACAAAAAAAATGTTTTGAAAATAAGTGTGATTTTCTTAACTATTGTCAAACAAAGCTTAAAAGTGCTTTAAGATAAGAGGGTCCTTGCCATTCATGAATTTCATTTTTTTTTTTTAAGAGTCTTGCTAATTAAATAAATAAAATACAAAATAAATAAATAAAAAATCCCGAGACACTTATCGTCGCTGGTTAGACTTTACGTTTCTCTTAAGGAAAAATCACTTGTTATTCTTCAAAAATAATTATTAATTCATGAAAAATTTTATAATATTAATGATTAAAATTTATATACTTTATCATTAATTTGAATTTTTTTTTACAATATAACACTGAACAGTTATTTCCCTTTTTCTTAATTAATGGGGGATGAGATTGTAAGAATCTGTCTACCGAAAGATGTGATTTTTGTTCCTCCTTTGACTAATCTGTCACCGACAACATCAATAGGGACAAACATCTTCACAAATTTTCAATATCCTTCTAAGCAATCATATGCAATTTATTGGGAAAGAAACTCATGTTTGTCACCATAATCTACTTTGGCTATGTTTAATATGTGATTTTGAGGTTATTTTTGTCACAAAATAATAAAATAGATTAAAAAATAAATAAGATAAAATGTCACATTCAAATTATAATTATTTCGTTTTTCTCTCACAAAGTAAAAAAGTTAAAAAGTCCATCTCAAACGAGACTTTTTAACTCTAAGTTAAAATAGTCAAAAAGTTAAAAAGCCAACCCATTCCAAACGAAGGTTTTGAAAAACAACCCACTTTTGTTTTCCCAAATATGAATAATGTTTGAGAGCTCTAATTTGAAAGATCTAATGCAACTCTAATGATGTGAAGAATGTCCATCTAAAGGTGGTGTCCACACTCATCTCTCTATCTCTCTCTACTCACTTTCTCTTCCACTTCACTAAACTCTATTTAGAACTCTAGTATTAGAGTTATGTATTATTACTCTTCTGATATATATGTTTTCTTTTGAGAGAATGTGGTATTTTTAAAAATTAATTACTAATTAATAAAAAAATTATGATTTTATACTTTAATTTGTGTAATTTTTTTTGTTAATTTAAAAATATTTTTGTACATCTATTCTGAATTGATGTTTGCCCTTTTCTTTTTCTGCTTATATGATTTTTACATTTTGGCTTAAAAAAAAATTAAAAATAGTCTCACAAAGAAATACTAAGGATTTGTTTGGTTTGTATCTCAAGATATAATTTTTGAAAAAAATTTTTAAAATTTTATTTGATTCAAATTTTTTGTAAAAAATTTTAAAAATCACTTTCTCTCTCCTACATATCAATCATCACTTCTTTTTTTTTTTTCTCTCATCTCTCATTTTCAATCACTTTTTCTCTCACACACATCTATTCAACTACAACAAAATATCAAAAATTCCAAAACTCCCAAACTCTAAAACTATTTTCAAAATATACAACCAAACAAACCAAAAAAATTTCTAAACTCTCTCTAAAAGTTTTTTTGAAAATTTATCTCAAAATACAAACCAAACACACCCTAAAATTTTATTACTAAATTGTCAAAACTTATTTTTGGCACAAAAATGGAAACAACATGAAAATGAGGAGTGTTTTTAACTTTTTCATTATTTTTATTTCCAAAAAATATCAAAACAAAAAAAATTAAAACACAACAAAACAACTTAGATTTTGTCCTTAACCCTCTATTTGATATGAAGAAACTATTTCTACACTTGATGAATGAAATAGAGTATTTCGTTCTTTCTTACAATGAAGATACCAACAACTCGTATATTCACCAGAGGACAGACAAACATTTCTGGCAAATCCAGTGACCGGTTGACTTTGATCTTTTTTGCAATTAGCCAACAAACTTAATTTTTGCTATTTTTACTAGTCAAATATTTATTTTTGTGCAAAAGGTGTAAAACTAATCCAAAGGTGAAATCTAGAAATCGATCATGGGTTCGCCGATTGTAAGGTTTCGCTGGAGACTCCATGGTAGGTTGAAGAGCTTTGCAGTGATGAACTTGAAGACTTTATTCACATTTATGTTGTAAGTCGCGCTTGAAAAGAAGAGGGTCGCATTCATGGCCTTTGCATATGCTCTTGCCTGTTTTTAACAAACGATATCAAACATGTTAGATAGGCCAAGTAATTTTAACACATTTTTTCTATAAAATTCAATATTATGGGTTGGCTGAGTAAATTTAACCAAGACATTTTTTTGATAAAGCCCAGTATTGTGATGGTCTAGTAAGCCTCCGTTTGGGAAGTGGGCTGACTCTTTGACTTTTTGACTTTTTTGGCTATATGAGCCTAGGCTCAAAAGCTTAGTTTGGGAAGGGCTCTTGGCTTTTTGACTTTTTTGACTTTTTTGTGAGAGAAGAGTATAATGATTATGGGATTGGATGTGATGTTTTGTCTGTTATGGCTCATGAGCCTATTTTGTCTTTTGTGGCTCATGAACCCAATGAGCCCTTGTCAAACGGAGGCTAATTGTGACTAAGACATTTATTTTTAAGGACGCTCAAATTAGAAGTTCAATTTTTTAAACTTTTTCAAGTAATTGTTCCCAGTTCTATTTCTTTTCATAAAAATAATAACAATTTAAAAAATCACAATACCCTTATTTGTGAACTTATCTATCAAATTTTTCACTATCCTAAAAATCCCTCTTACTCATTAAATTATATTTTGAGTTTTATACGGTTTAAAATTCTCACATTATTGAAGAATAAAAAAATAAAAAATAAAAAATTGGAGAAAGAACCTTCCCAAAATTCTTCACTCCCTATCCTAAATCCCTCTTACTCATTAAATTATATTTTGAGATTTATACGGTTTAAAATTTTCACATTATTCAAGAATAAAAAAATAAAAAATTGGATAAAGAACCTTCCCAAAATGATTGTAGTCTTTGCCACTCAATTAGTGTGCTCCAATAATTCTTTGCCTAAGAGTCAAAGATGTTGATATTATTTTCAGAAGAATTGACTTAGATGTCTCTAATGTCCTTTCAGTCCTTTTCCATGTCGGATACTCCAAGAAAGAAAGACTGATAAAATTTTGTTGAACCTTGCCTAACTAATGACTCATTTTAGTATATTGATGACACTGCTAATCTTAAAAACCTCAACAATCATATCTTGCTCTTTTTTTCTTCCCTCGAGTTCTCTGATTCACGAACCTCTTATTTTATACTTTTCTTGGAGTGATTGTCAAGAGTAACTTTTTTTATGCAGCCACATGATCAGGAATATGAAGACTTTCTGGAAAAACTCTTATGCAATGTTGCTCATGTAGAGAGAAAAGAAAAGAAAAGAAAAGAAAATTTATTACCTGACTTGCGATTGCCCATTGCAAATCTATTGGTAGCTGTACAAACTCATCAAACTTGGTCCCTATTAGTACTGGAACTGCAGTCTACAACAATCAAAACAAATTTTTTTTTTTAATTATCAAAATTGGTTGGAATTGCAAAACCCCTAACTAGGACATGAAAATAGAGAAGAGAAAATAAACAAGAATTGTAAAAATCACACCCACACACAAGGAGAAAATTACCAGTGACAAATCTGGAAATATTAAAATACCCTTATTCTAAAAAGCGGAGTAAAATGCGAAAAAAAGAAAAATTTAGCAAATTTAAGGACTTGAAAATTTACCTTATTCCACTTCCTCGCTTTTTGATACCATCCGATGATACTGAAATCTCAGAAAAAGTCGTAATATCATGAGATTATATACTTAAAAGTTTTTTAACATCATAGATAAAAATAAACTTAAATTAAAGGACTTACCTATTTAAAGTACATCGACTTGTTAGATCAAACATGAATAATATTGCTACCGAGTCTTTACATGCAATTGGAACATGATTCTGACAAGTCTCATCTCCTACATCATCAAAATTATAATTGATAACTAGATCTGTGTGTATATTTGTGTATATATAGATCAATGATGTAAATAGCTATATCGAGAGACAAGTCGGTATCAATCATGATGTGGACGTATCGGGAGCTTCAAGCAGGAATTGAGCCACCCGTTTTGTCAATTTGTTAAAAAAATGGCCATAAATGAGCCGTGAATCGGTTATGAACAGGTAAGTATGGTGAATTGACTGATACCCATATAATTTTTATTTTCACGGGTATTCTGGGCTGTATTAGTATCAAGAGGCTAAAAATCAACACATAGAAATCATAGTATATATATATATACACAGATCATATATGATCTATTTGATTGCAATTACTAAATAAAAAGGAGATCATGATCAAGATCAATGGTACCTCCAACCTCCCAAATACTATAAGCAATGCGTGCCCCTCTAACACACAGCGTTTTATCCATCTGATTGAGTCCTGTCATCTGAAATCCTTGCTCTTCTCTTTCTCTCCCTACATACTTGGTCTGCATTCAACACCAAAATTAAACTCAGACAAAGACCAACAAAAAATGCCATGTTTGGCTGCCAAGAAAATATTTCCAAAAAAAAAAAACACTAACCAGAAAACTTGTTTTCCCAATCCGGCAATCACCCAACAAACAAATCTTCAAAGCAACCAAATCCCCAGAGTCTCTCCCCTGATCAAAGCACCTAGACCCCGCATCCCCGGACCCAAAACCGCTCTCTACCGCAAGCAGAGAAGGGGATGACATGGCGATGCGTGGCAGCTGTCTATACAGAGCGGACTTTCCTAGAGTGCAAGTGAGAATTCGGTTCCAGAAAAATCGAAGACATCGACGGAGGATAAAGACTCGGCGAAGGAATCTTCTTCGACGGAGACGGAACATTCTCCGGCGAGGATTAGAAGTCATGTGACATGTGGAATGATGGCCAGAGAAAAACAACGGCTTAGAGTGCTGTTTGGGTTATTTTTAGAAATTCACTAACAAAAAAATTTAACGACCCTTCGCTAATGAGATGGTGACCTTGTTATATGGACAGTTGACCTGTTTAGTTTGTGGATAATATATCTGAATTCAAAATTGCCGGCTTATTTGGTTTTACGTAGCTTTCTTCTGATTTTGATGATGGGTTTGTTTTGTTTGGAGTGGTATATCGCCTGTTTCTCTCTCCTCTTTTGATATTGCTTATGGTTGGAGTAATTAAATAGAGGGGATTTATACAGAAATTTTTATTTATGAATTTTTATTTTATTAAATTTTAATTAAGATTTTTTGAATTTTTAAGTCTTATTAAATTTTTAATAGGCAAAATTGTCATTCATCATTTATGAAGAATTTTTATTTTATTAAATTTTAATTAAGATTTTTTGAATTTTTAAGTCTTTTTAAATTTTTAATAGGCAAAATTGTCATTCATCATTTATGATTATCTATAAAAGAATATGATGATTTGACATTAATTTTGATTTTCAAAACTATAAAATATCAACTTTCAAATTGAAAAAACTAAAAAAAAAATTATGTGCAAAAAAAAATTTTTTTTTTTTTTAAATTGAAAAAATGAATTATTTTTTTGTGCAAAATTGAAAATTTTGTGTCTATAAAGGAGCATGATGATAGACCATTGATGTGCAAAATTGAAAAAAAAAAAAAAACTTTAAAAATGAAAAAATTGATAATGTTCTCAGTTTTAAAGTTGGAAAAAAACTGTTAATGTTCTCGGTTTAATTAAATAGTTTAATCAAATAAATAAATAGAAGGACAAAAACGTTTAATCTCATACTCTGTTTTTTTATCAGTTAATGAAACAATTATCTGGAACATTATTATGCAAAATTGATAATATTCTTAGTTTTAAAAATTGAAAAAAACTACTAATATTCTCAGTTTTACTAAATAGAATTTATTGGTTCAAAATTTTTTAAATAGAATCTAAGGCCTCGTTTGGCAAGAGGCTAAAATAGCCAATTAGCCAAAAAGTTACCTTTTTAGCCAAAAAGCCAATAACCCATACCAAAAAGTCAAAGATTCCCTTTTCTCTCTACTTTTTTTTTGCAAATTAGTTAAAAAAAAAAAAAAAAAAAGTTATTTTTTTTTTTAACCTTTTTAGCCAATTAGCCAAAAAGTTACTAAATTAGCCTGTTCCCAAACGAGGCCTAAATAACCATAACATTTGTAGATATAACTTTTAGATAACTAACCCTTTAATAGATTTATATAAACAAATTTTGATAAAAACAATTGTAACACGTCAAATGATACAGCCATATATTCACTTTCACTTTGTTTTTGTTATAACAAATTTATAATTATTTAATCATGTGATAATTTAAAAATGTAAAAAACTCACTACATGAATATTATAAGTATTTTGAAGATATAGAAAAAGAGATATTTTAGTGAGAAGATCATTTGTCAAATATCATAATTTTTTGCAGATTTATCAATTTTATTTAAAGAAATATTAGAGTGCCAAAAAAGTTTAAGAAATTAAATTGTGTAGATGAAATTCACTGTAAGCGTAATTCATATCGTATTAAATTTCATTTTACATTATTCACTTTATATTTTATTTTATAATATTTTTTTGTTTTATTTAACTTTTTATTTATTTATTTATGGTGGATAAATAATTTGTACTTCAATGAGAAAACCAATTCTAATTTGCTTTTTAAATGTGAGTCTTTAATCTCGATCCAAAATAAAAAATAAAAAAATGTGAGTCTTTAATCATCCAAGTTTTTATTTTTATTTTTTTGAGGTTTGTAACGTGGGCTCCTCTTTCTTTTGGCATGTAGTCTTGGTTGGTGCCGGCATTCGTTTAAACTAGAAAAATAATAATAATCTATTAAAAGGCTATATTTGATTCGCAAATTAAGGCATATTAAGAATAGTCATTTCACGATAAAATTATGAACCATTTACGCATAAGTTTTAATTTATAAATTTTTATTTTATTAAGTTTTAATTAAGATTTTTTAGACTTTTAAATTTTATTAAATTTTCAATAGTCACAATTGTCCATCAAATAATGATTGTTTATCATTTATGATTATCTATAAAGGAATATGATAATTTGACATTTGTTTTAATTTTTAAAACTTTAAAATATCAACTTTCAAATTGAATTTTTTTTTTTAAAAAAAAAGGATGTGCATTTTTTTTTGAAAAATTGAATTATTTTTTTGTTCAAAACTGAAAATTTTGTATTTATAAGGAACATAATGATGGAACATTGATATGCGAAACTTTAAAAAAAAAATAAAATAAAATATGAAAAAACTGATAATGTTCTCAGTTTTAAAATTAAAAAAAAAAATTAACAATGTTTTCAGTTTTATTGAATAGTTGAATCAAACCAATAAGTAGAAACATAAAGACGTTTAATCTCATACTCTGTTTTTTTTTCCCTCAGTTAGTGAAACAATTATTTAAAATATTATTATGCAAAATTGATAATGTTCTTAGTTTTAAAAATTAGAAAAAAAAATTAATAATATTCTCAGTTTTACTAAATATGACTTATTAGTTTAAAAAATATTAGTAGGACGAGTTAGCGTAATATTTGTAAATAGGATTTTTAAATAATTAATTCTAAAATTGTTTTATGTTTGATTTACATTTTATATCACAGAATAACTTATCTCAGTTTAAGGGCCCTTCCCTGCGATATATGCCGCATAATTTTGGGAAGACTGGTTGTTGTGCCTAAACACGTAGCAACTTCTTGTGTGGTCCGATGAGGGCTTATTTTAGGTTTGTTTCGATAATTTGAATTGTTTATATTGTAAAATTTATTAAGTAAATTATTTATAAAAAAAATTAAATTAATTGGACATCTATTAACTCATAATAAGATTACATTTTTTATCTCCCCCCAAAAAAGACTACATTTATTTTTAACAAATAAATAATTAGCATGATTTTAATATATCTATCTATCCATCCATCTATATATGTACGTACTGACTTGGTGTCTAAGAGTGTGGTGACTTCTCCTTTTATCATGTGACAAATTTTTATATCCTATAAATAAAAAAATATTATTCAAAGGTGTAAACAAAATTTGAACCCAAGATTTTGAATTTTATTAAGAACACTTTTACCATTTAAATAACATACATATTATGATATTAGTTTATTTATTATTTATTTTTATGCTTACTTATCTGAATTATACACGCATTGTGTGTGCCACCCGCTAGTTTGTCTAAAAAATAATTAAGACCTGGTTATGGGATTACAAATATTTAATTATTAGATTTTTTTCATGAATGATATGGTTGATAAATCGTAAAATATGAACAGTTTGAATTATTAAAACAGGCCCAAAAAAAATCCACAGGTCCTCACACCAGGGGAGAAGGAACAACTTATTTAGGGTAAGGATTTTGTCACAAAATGATTGACATACCGTCATTAGGATAAATCATCCCGAGAGAAGTTACCTAATTAGGATATCAGATTTTTTTGATTTTGTTTTTGTGCAATTTTTTTTGTGTTGGTATGTTGGTAAGAACATCAATTGTAGTTTAATTTATGTGGGGAACTGGGCATTCAAACCTCCAACCAACTAGTTGGAAGAGAGACCCAAATGTGTCATAGTTGCAGAGGTGAAGTGAAAATGATCCTACTATTAACAAACAGTTGTTGATGATGTTTAATGTCATTTATATTATGGATGGCAAATAGATCATTTCACAAAGGGTAGAAGAACCTATAGATTAAAACCACCCAACTACTTGATTAATTTAAGTGAATAATTAAAAGAACTTGATCACTCTGGATATTGAAAAGCTTGCAATGTTAATAATAATATAAAATGAAAAAAGAAAGAAAGTTGGTACTCTACCAAATTGATTGCATAGAAATGTGGCTTAACCACATCATCAAGACATGTGATTACCATTTATCTTAAATTATTGTGTTTTTAATTAGTATAATATTAAATTACCTTTCAAATTGCATGATTTTCTTTGTTAAAATTAACATATCGTATCCACACCAGCCACGTGTTTTATGGGAAGATGCGATTCCAAAGAATTTTTTAATCAAGGTATTAAAATAATAATTAGAATTGTGTGGTACTAAGTAGATATTCATGTGGGTCCAATTGTGAAATTAAATTCCTATCTTATTGTAATTAGGTAAATCAATAATCGTAATTTATTCGATTCATTATATTTGTCATAAAAAAATGACGATAATTGTGTTTTTAAAAATATACCATTCATTTTTTTAGTGATAAACGCAATGAATTGAATACTTTATGAGTATCGAATCGACCTAATTTTTTGTGTGAATGAAATACACAAAATATCAGACAAAATTAACAATTTGAATCATCAAAACTAGGCCCGTGGTGAACCCCATGGGCTGAACAACACTCTCTGATCCGGATTAAGGACCGGAGGGGATCTATTCATATATAATGAACCGGATTATCTATTAAAAAAAAAAAAAAATCCAAATTTGATCACTTATTAAAAAATTCATCTAAAAACAAAAGAGGAACTGATTACCTATCAAAAAGCACAGCTGCAAATATGATCATGTATGGAGAAACCCAAATCAACTTGTTGAATTTTATGGATGACAAGTATATAAGTCTGTTTGTTGTAATTTATTCTAAGCCGAAAACTCATGGAATTAATTATATTCTTGTGCAATCTGTTGTACTTTAATCACTAGAATTAGCATCATCCTAAAACAATAACATGAGGGATATTTTTGAAATTTTATATGAAATCTAAATAAAATCAAAATGACCAAATGCTCAAATGATCCTCAAAAAATTTTGTGGCAGTTTGATCTTCAAAATATGCTCTTTAATTGTTACATTTAGGTCATAATCTTTTAATTTTATTGCATTTTTTTATAAAATTCTTAAAAATTCTCTCTCTTAATTATCAATTTTGAATGGCTCTGACATCAAAAACTACAGTGTAAAATAATTCAGATATCAAAGTGGAAAACTTATATGATTTGGAATTAAAGAGTAACAGATAGCATATTTTGAAAACCATTTGCATAATTAACTCCAATTGATAACTTTGGGTGTTTGGAAAGAGCTTTTTTTTTTAAAATATAATTTTTGGCTAAAATCGTACTAAAAGACAAAATATGTTAAAATAGCCAATAAAATTCACTTTTTTCTCTTACAAACATCATATTCAAGTACAAAAAAAAAAATCTAATCCTCTTCCCACACACAACTATTTTAACCTACTATAATAAGCCAAAAATTAAAATAACCTATTAAAATAACTAACTTTCCAAACAAAGCCTTTATACATAAGAATCTAAAATATTCCTCATTCACCTTCAGAATAATCAATAATTTTTTTTTTTCTTTTTCTCTAGTTAGGTCTACTGATAAAAAATAATCATTTTTTTTCTAGTTAAGTATTTAAAAACATGGTTGGGAATATTGAATTTTACTCAAAAAAAAAAATTCACGAGAAAAGTCAAAAAGTTATTCCTAAACACTTTCTATACTTTCACCTCACCCAAAAAATAAAAATATAAAAAATAAAAAATCATTATTTCCCAAACCAACCCTAAGTCTGTGCCTAGTAACTTGGTTAGACGATCATTGTCACCAGCCTAACTCATCTCACAATCCATAACTCATTGCAGCCTCATTTCCATACCCATATCAGAGCACAATTTAATGGTAACAATGTAAACATTTTCATTTCATGTTTTTGTAACAAGAGAAGAGAACATTGTTGAATCACTTAGGAATTAGAATGCCAACCAAATACTATGCCATCTGGCCAACACAGCTTATAGCAGGCCTTGACAAACATGTTTTCAACACCAACTCATATAGAAATGGCCTATTTCAGCAACATTCTCCTAATCCACTAAACAGAAACCTTACGCTGTGTTTGGTTGGGGGATTTGAGAAGGGAAATGGAAAAGGAAATGGAAATGAAAGGAAAAGGAGAAAGAATTAATAGGATTTCAAATCCCAACTATGTTTGGTTGCACATGATGAAAGTGCTATTTGTTTTTTAGAAAAACATAAATAGGATTACATTTCTCACTCCCTTTCTTTTCCCATATATTTTTTTATTATAACCAAACATAAATAGGATTACATTTCTCATTCCTTTTCCAAATCTCACCCCAATTCCCCCAACCAAACACAGCATTAAAGAAAACTATAAACATCTTCAGAAGTTTCCTACTGCAAAATATGAACTATTAAATACATAATTGCATGACACAGTTTAAAAAAAAATACATATCTTGCCAAATTTTTCTCAATTTTCTCTACATATATGACATTCTCATCCTAGCTGCCTAAACTTTTGGTATTTCTCAGGGTTCGAGCAGTAATGATGAGATTTTGTATCGATGATGTACCTAACAAAAAAATTCCCTAAGGTGAACAGGGCTGCCCATCGGAGCTTTGGCTTGGTTGTCTCTTAGAATCGCTACTCTTTCTCTTAATCATCTCCTTGATCTCGACTTCTTTCTTATCAACAAAATCAATCATGCCCTTGAAGCTAGGTGCACGCAGTAATCGCCTACGCCTAGCAGGTTCATTCTCCTCGATCTCCTGTTCCTGGCCATCAGGGTTGTACTTTTGATACTGCAAGCACAACCTACAGAAAAATATCGTAAGAGAAATGAAGCACACTACGCCGCAAATCAAGAATAGGCCCCAGAAGCTTGTGAGAGAGAGCCTGTTTGCATCAACTTGGTTGCCTTGTGGGCATGTGTTGGACGACAGCCATTTATCATGGATTCTTTGGAGATCGCCATTCTCTGACAGTTGTAGAATGGCAGTCGACAAGTCAACTGCAAGAGGCGAGTCCCTCTGAAATGCCTGAGTCAAGAAATTAAACATGAAAATCACATTAGACCTTCATGAAAATATATAACAGAGATGTTATAGTGATATAAGCACTAAACTTGAGCCTGGCTAAGAAAAATATCGAATTTAGCCCATATATTTTGGCACCATTGGATAGGGTTTTTTTTTTTTTTTTTTAATTTTTATTTATATATTTTAATTAAATGTTCAGGATTATACAGAGAAAGTACTTACAAATCCCCATCCGCTTTTAGTAAATTCTTGTCCCACAATTCTAAATTCGCATTGGGTGTTATACAAGAAGAGCTCAACATATGGAAGCTCGTCAACAATTGCAGCTACTCCACCATTTTTCGGACCTTGGCGAAGGGCAATTGTATATTCTTCCTGGCCTTTTAATGATCTGAGTCTAGACTCCGCTATGTTGAGCTCTTCAATCAGATAATTGTATGCAAATGATCCATCCTGAACTCCAATTGGATCGGTACTCGAGATCAAACTGTCAATCCCTTCAATCTGTGATGTGAGCTGTTGCACTGTAAGGATTGACGTCAAACTTGCAGTGTAGCTTGAATTGATAATTAACACTACAAAGAGCCATAGTATCAGCACTAAACGTCCCAGGGTGCTCACAGTGTTCTCTCCTGTGTTGAGTCAAGCAGAGAAGTATTTTAGAAGTCTTAAAGCTTGAATTTTCACAAAAGAATGTATCACTCGCTAAAAAAATTAATCATCATGCGATAAAATAAGAGAAGAGAACATAAGAGATAGGCAACATACTGTGTGCGAAAAACATTGTTGAGAAACTGAACCTGCAACATTAGAAGCCATCTTAAATATATCAATTTTGTATACAAAATATTGCTACGGCATAATCTATGCTGTCATTCAGATCGATCACAAAGGTTTCAAATATAATCTGTGGCTTTACTTTAACCAGAGGGATTTCAATGAGTTACGACATACTAACCAGAAGACTGTCATAATCTGCTGGCTTGGTGGACCACGAAATTCATGATTCAACCGATGCTCTAGAATCCAAACAACAGCTCCCACAAAAAGGAAAAAGGCACCAGTGACACACCACATTTCCACAGTAAAAGGCCTGAGGAAAGCCCAAGCACTAGATTTTGTCTGTTTGACCGGAACAAGTATGACAAGTCCGGATTCCATGAAGGGCTGCGTAAAATCTACAATCTTTGTCCTGTTTGTAATAATCGTTACGTCCCCCACAGCTGCATCGTATTTCTGAAGAACGAAGAAAATCAAGATAATTACAAGAACTTAAAAGAACGTTGAATAGAAATTTAACAGCGAATACTCACATTTTGGGAAACGTCATACACAAGATTGTTGTAGGAAGGTTCTCTCACACCATCACCGTATGCTATATATGCGTGGGGTACAGCATAAGGCAACAAGTTCACAGCAGCTTCAAAGACGTCAATGCAGTATCCTTTCACCCCTGGAGGGCCCTTTTCTTTAGCAACAAATTGTTTATAACTTACTCGGTTAGGCACTGCTATTTGCAAAGGCTTCCCATTGTTAGGGAACACCCAACCCCGAGGTTGTTTTGGAGTTTCACCAGGCCATATTACAATGTTAAGATGTTGATTACCAGTAGAAGTGTTTGGGGGCTTCGTATATAATGTTTCCGGAGCAACCACAGAAAGGCCCGAATAGTTTGACCAGTAACCTATCCTGCGAGACCCAGTCCCAGCAATGTTAAGAATATCAAATGCTGGATGAATTAAATTCTTCTCTGGATCAAATTGAATCTGACCAGATAGACCTGTGAAGTTCATTGTGAGAAGTATTTGGAGCAATTTCGGGCCTTCATCAAAAGTACGTAACGACGTGAATTGTAGCATGCTTCCATTACTGTCGTGCAACCTAGGGTCATTGGAGAAGGAAATATTTCCACCTTCACTGAAGAAAACATCAAGTGCACGTGCAAGCAGCCAAACAGAATCATAAGCATAGAGTGCATAAGAATTGAAGGTTGTTCTCTCCTTGTTTTTTAAGTATTTCCACCTAGATGTAAAATTGTTCTTGACATCGGACTCAGGAGTGTGATGGCGAAGTGCAATAACCCCTTGTAAGGGATCCATTATGTGCGAATCAACTAGTTCCGACGAATCTAACAAAGAAGGAAGCCAATCTGTAGCGATCCAAACATAGCCAGCAGTCATCATCCCGAGAGTCTTCGCCACGGAAAAAACATTCAGACCTGTGTCAGGATTTACATGAACAACATAAACCCGAGATTCCATCAAGTTTACCGCAACTAACAAGTCATCGATGTCAGTTTTAGCGGCTCCAGGAGTAAATGCAGCCTTGTAAGAAATCTTGGCACGTTTCTTTGCAAGGGCATCGCCTAATATGGAAATCCCATTTCTTCCATAATCGTCATCGACAAAGATAGCAATTACCTCCCTCCAACCATAAAATTCAACCAAATCAGCTATAGCATACATCTGGAAATAGTCACTCTGTGTAGTGCGGAGGAAGTATGGAAATTGTAGAGCCAAAAGTGTAGGATCTGTTGCAGCGAATGACAGCATTGGTACATGAAGTTCATTCACAACATGGGAGATAATGTGTGCTATTCCAGAGGATTGTGGACCAATTACACCGACAACATCTTTCTCCATCAGCTCCAAAGCTACACAAGTAAGGATGCTTTGTCAAAATCTCTCATTTTTTCTTTGATGATTGAAAGAGAGAGAAAACAAGAGAGCAGCTGGTTAAAGTTTTCTTACTTTTTTTTTTTGATTGTGAAAGTTTTCTTACTTAATCCTCATTCTTGATTATTGGAAGGGGTTGTTGGTCATTCATTATTAATAAATGTCAGTTGAATATAACTTTGGATGTTAAGTGCAAGAGTGATCTTCTTCACTATCTATGAGTGGGTTAATTATTGCTACTTGTAATCTATTAAAAAAAAAAAAAGAAATTCTTTTGCCCAATTAATACCAAAACAATTAATGATTTGCTAACAGCTATGCTTTCACATTGGGATCTCTAATTAAATTAGGCAAAGTAGGGTAATGCTAGAGACCCCAAAGGGTTTACCAAATTTTCTACCAAATGTCTCATATGGGTGTAGAACTCACATGGAACTCACATGATGTGGGTCCCACACTCGTGTGAGACATTTGGTAGAAAATTTAGTAAAATTTTTGAGCAAAGTATTAATAAGATTCTACCATGAGTCATTTACTTCAGACATGCTTTTACTTCATAACAATATTAGCACCACTTCCTTGTTATACCTAAGAACCCTTGGGCATAATTTTTCTGGAATCAAGTTCAATAAAAGGACAAATGTAAACACATATTCTAAAAAGCACCAAACTAAACAAAGTGCAAACAGAAAACACTCTTATGCCAAACTCTGCATTCAACTTGTCATAAAGAATGCAAAAACAAAAAATTTAAAGCCATGAAAGACTAAAAAATATGTTTGATATCTCCAGCAACTTGAGTGCAGTTCGAGAACTAGATTTCTCAGAAGACTAGGAAATATACGGTCAAAAGCCATTGTAGTAATAGGGAAATAATTAAAAAAGCACATGATGCTAAACATAAAGATAACTAGTTTATACTTTTTTTTTATGACAATGAAACCTCTCCAAGGCAATGCCCCTTGGACCCACTCTTGCAATCACCCACAAATCACATAAATTGGTTAAGCCCTGGAGACACCTGCAAGAGTCGAATCCAAGACGTCCAAATTTATTGCTTGCCCAAGAGTTCGCTCTCTTAACTGTTGGGCAACCCATGCAGATTATTAGCTTAGAAATCCCCTGCTTTGAATAAGCTAACTCCTCAAATATACAAAGGCAAACGACTGCACCATATAAAACATGTTCTGCTTCACAGAGCGAAGGGGTGTGTGTCCCTTGCAAGTTAGCAACAATGGGGAATGTCTAATTTAGTTAGGCCCGAATTCAAAAACAGTTTCCATCAATTCAAGTTGAACAAATTCAGAGATTACCTTCTATGGTTCCAAGGAACCCACTGCAATTCGTATCGTGCAAAATAAGATTCAACTTCGTCCCAGAAAGAACAGTAGAATCGGAATTGACATCATCAACAGCAGCTGTAATTGCTGGCATCGCTGATCGTCCGATAACTGAATCCAATGTAAACAAAGCTCCGATATTCAAAACACTCGGCCTCAAAGACGAAACAGTAGCATTACCAGTCGCACCCATGACTTCCATTGGAACCCACATACAGAACATCAACAAAATCAATGCTCTTCTAATGAATAGACTAGACTCCATTTCTATGCAAACCAGCAATTAACCCTTTTGAGGCCTCAGCTCAGATTACCATTGTGTCAAAAAATCAAACACCTGGGAACACATGTAGAGCATGAAATTGAAGCTTACAATACAGAGATTGGAGATAGAGGATCAAGATTACCCAATTGACATTGACCCTTAAACTCTCATAACCCGAGTCGAAAAAACAAACAATATAGCGAGATTCATGCGCAGAAAACAACTGAAACACATTCATACAATAACATTAAATCTGAAACCTAGCCTTCAGCAACTTGGGTACTAGGTATTCGTACCCACATGGGGAACAAGCAGAAATTTCACAAGAACATAAGAGTATTCAACATGGGAATAATCAAATTCACAGAATTTTAGATACCCATTATTGTATAATTATTCATGGTTGTATAGTAAGTACATACATATATAGGTAGATGTTTATAAATATATTAAAAAAAACAAACAAGCTGAAGAACCAGTGTTCAACTGTATTGAAGAACCCACATGGATGAATTAATAAATGGAAAGACAGTGATAGTAATTATAAAATAAATGAGAGATTCTAAGAAGTAGTTGGGTAGATGGTGGAAAACAAGATTACCTGTGAAACCCATCTAAGGATTAAGCATTGAACAGTTTGTGTCCATATATACACATGTATATATATATACATATAGGTCTCATCAAGACATGAATAAAATTACAAAAAAGAAAAGAAAAGAAAAGAAAAGAAAGAGAGCTCCAAAAGGTCATAATAGTCTTGCAAGTAAAGAATCATTCTCCACTGATTTTTATTCACTTCACACATTAGCTTTGTTGTTGAATAAACTGACAAAAGTGAGTTTGGTTGTGGTTTTGTGAATATGGGTTTTTGAAAATTTTATATAATTTGTTTGGTTATTTTAAAAAATGGGTTATGTTTTTAAAAAAATAAATGAGATAGGTAGTTTTTAGTAGAATAGGTACATATAGGTAGGCTTTAAAAATAAGATAGGTAGGCTTTGAAAATGAGATAGGTAGGTTTTAGTAGAATAGGTACATATAGGTATATATAGATATATATATATATATATGTATATATATATATATTTAAAAAATTTGAAAGAATATTTTGATGTGATTTTTTTATATTTTTTTAATTGTTTCAATCATTAATTTAAAGGGAAATTTGAAATTATAATAATATATTTTTTTGAAATTCAAACAAGTTTTTTTTTTCAAAAAACAGTTTTCAAATCATTTTTTCAAAAAAAATTTCAAAAAACGGCAACCAAGCATGGTAGAAAATGTGTTCAAAAAAAAAAAAAGCATGGTAGAAAAATGAGAAGAAAAAAAAAAAAAGTAATGGGATGGTTGAGATTAGTCCATGTCAGCCACAGATGCGATTGGTCTGGACAAACCTTCATCATGTATGGCAACTGTCAGTGTGAAACACGTGGATTTCTTGTTCCTACGCATTTAAAGGATAAATTACAAATATACGCTGAAATTTGATTAAAATATATAGCGTTTTTATGATTTTAAAAATTACATTTTATCTTTTAAAGTTTTTAATTTCATAATAAATTATTTTTTTATTAATAAATTAAAAAATTAATTAACAATTTTTAATATTGTTAAAAATATGTTTCAATTAATAATTTAGGAAATTTTATTATTATATGAGAGAGCAATTATAAATTTCATTTTTTAGTTAATTCTATTAAATAAAAAAATTCTAATAAAGAGATATTTATAATTTTTTAAATCACGAGAGACAATTTATATTTTAAGTAAACCTTAAAAAGTGTATTTATAATTTACTCCATCTAAAAATATCTAGTAACTTGCTGATGATAGAATAGATTTCAAGGTTAACGTCGTTCAATTTGGATGGATAAGGATGGAATCAAGATCAATTTATTATATATGATTTTATAAAAATTAAAATTAAATAAAATTATTAAAATTGTGAAATCAATTCAAATTAAATTATTTAAATACGATTCAATTTGTTTTAGAATAACGATTTCACATAATCTATTTACAAAAAAAAAAAAATTATAATATTTTTTAAAAAATTCACCCTATTATAAATTTTAAAAATAATAATAACATATCTATTAAACAAATTATTCTCATAATATTCACCGGTTAAGTATTAAGTAAATATTATTTAATATTAATCTCTTTTTTTTTTTCGTATTTCTAATTAAATTCTTACCAGTCAACCCAAAAAACTCTTATACCAGATTCTACACGTTGTTTGTCAATGCTGTAATTTAGAGAGGGGAAAATGAAAGAAAATGATAGATCATGAGGAGTGATTTGTGAAAAGGTCTTAATAAATTTTATCTTAAAGAAGAATTTTAACGTCATTGTATGGACAGGAGAGTATGGTTGGTATAGGACTGAGCAAGAAATCCGTCTTCAATACTGTAATATATAGAGGGGAAAATGAAAGAAAATGATAGATCATGAGGACTGATTTGTGGAAAGGTCTTACTAAATTTTATCTTTAAGAAGAATTTTAGCGTCATTGTATTGATAGGAGAGTATAGTTGGGATAGGGCTGAGCAAGGAATCCGTGAAATTCATAATTCGATCCAGTCTAATCTAATTCGATAGGTTTGGATTGATTTTTCGAATCCGTGATTCGGTTTCGGATTGAAACCGATCCGGACCGTATACAAATAGTCTATATTTTTATTATACATCCTCTCCTATAATATTTTCTCTTATTTCATATAAAACCTAAACTCAAACCTAAACCCGCATAATATCTTATTTTATTACTTTTCTTTGTTAGTTTTTAATTTTAATTTGTAATGGTCTAAACATTTATGATGAAACCAATTTTCTTATGATTATTTAAATTCTAGAACAGTATGTCGCTATTATAAAAAGATATGTTGCTATTGTGAACAAATATAGCGTTATGTTTATATTTTTATGAAATTAAAGTGTTATATATATATATTTGTTATTTAATTATGTGAATCCGTGGTCCTAAACGGATCCAATCCGTGTTAAATGGATTGGTTCGGATTAGTTCCATGATTTAAACGAATTGGATTGGTTTTAATTTTTCAGGAACCGTAAATAACGAATTTGTCCTGATTTTATCCCAATCCAGACCATTCTCACCCCTAGATTGGGACTCGTTGTGAGGATTTGAATTGATCATGTAATCGGATTTATTAGATTATTTATAATAAAAAAATTAAACTAATTTGATAATTATAATTATATATAAATTTATTATTAAAAAATAAATTATTTATTTTTAAAATTATAGTTATCATTTATTTTTTTAAAAATAAATATAATAAAATATGGAGAAATTGACTACGAAAAACTTCTTATAACTTTAAAGTTGATAAATTTTATCACCAATTTAAAATTTATTTTGAAAACATGTACTGAATTATAATTTTTTCATAAAATTATATAGCTCTTGTTATCACATCAATTTATTTTTTTTATGACAAAATTAACGATTTAAATAGTTGAAACTAGGCCCACAGATCCAAAGCCTCACCCTGATTCATAAAAACATGCTAACCTAAAAACGAGTCCGGATTCTCGGCCGCCATTTCCAGCGGCGTTCCCATCAGCCCCCCCAAAACGATGTCGTTTTGGGGGGAAAATTTTCAAAAAAAAAAAATGCGGAGGAAGTAGAGAAAGAGGGAGGAAGGAGGAGGAGGAAGGGAAGGGCCGGACTGGAGGGGGCCATAACCACTGGGGAAGGAGGAGGAGGTGAAGGCGGTCATTGCTGCGACGAGGCGATCGGCATGGCGAAGCGGCAGTGAAATATGACGGCGAGCTCATGACCTCCTCTCTGACGAGCGAACGGCAGCGATGGCCAAAAGAAAAGAGAGAGAAAGCAAGAACGAAAAAAAAAAAAAACTCTAAAACGATATTATTTTGAGAGCTAATGGGAACGGCCACTGAAAATAGCGGCCGAAGATCATGATTCAACCTAAACATAGAAAATTATGATTTCAGATGCCTTTAATCAAGTCAACGCTAGCTAGCCTCATCGTGTGACCTTGGCCGTTGATGCTACGATAGCGACGTCGTACCCAAACCTTTTAAAACGCCAATTAAATTCGGAGCAGAGAAAATTATAAATTGTCATTAATAATGGCGAGCAACCATTATGGGGTAGGGATGGATATCCATTCTTTTTTTAGGTAATAAGGAAAGTTAAACAACAGAAGAAGAGAAAAAAGAGAGGGTTAATCCCTCTCATACACAATTCCAACCATATCAGCCACTAGAATGGGCCTTAACAAAATAGGAGGGTCTTCATAGATCTTCAAATCTTCCACTTGGTTTTCTCCCATATGAGCAAGGGCATCTGGCATGACCGATTGGCTTCTCGAAAAATGTGTTTGATAGTGCGATCCATCTGAAGTAAGGAATTTAATGTCTTCCACAAGAGCAGTAAGGGCAATTTGGATGAGCTCTATCATTGATGAGGTTAATGACATCTTGACGATCTGTTTCAATGATCACATTTCGCCAACCTTTTTCATGAATGATGGTTGTTCCGCGATAAATAGCCCATGTTTCTGCTTCGAGGCTTGATGCTACATCCAACTTTCCAGAGTATCCCAGAATCCAAGAACTTTTTGCATCTCTAAAGAGTCCTCCAAAACCAGCTTTTCCCAAACTTTCCTTGACACATCCATCGATGTAGCTTGATATTACCTGTAGGAGGAGGCAACCAATTGATTAGCTTAATTCTTTGATGATCAGAGCTTAGGGGGCATTGGAAAGCCTCATGGATCTCTTGAGTATACTGGAACACTAGGCGTAAGCTGTCACTAATGGGAACATCACAATTATCAAAAACAGTTTTATTCCTACCTTTCCAGATGAACCAAAGGGTGACAGTGAACCATATGTTCCAGTTGATACTTGCAAGTTTAGTTTTATCACAAAGATTAAAAGAAAGCCAAACATCCAGAGGCTTATCAATGCCATCCCTAATCCATTGATCATTTTTCAAATTTTTCCACAACTCCCTTGAGTAATAGCAATCTCTAAGGAGGTGGCTCATGCTTTCCCCATTAGAATGGCATCTAGGACAAAGATCATTGTTGTCAAAACCTCTGCTGACTCTGAGTTGGTTTGTGAGAAGTCGGCCATGCATAACAAGCCATAAGAAGCCTTTGAGTTTTTGAGGAATTTTTAATTTCCAAATCCAATTCCAACAAAAGTTATGATCTTCAACATTAATGATGAGGTCATAAGCAGATTTGGAAGAGAATCTACCTTGGGGAGAACCTGACCAGTGGGGTTTATCTGGAAAAGTCACAAATTGGGGAAGTTTGACTTTATGGATGTTAGCAATATCAGTAGGAGAAAGGTGGCTAGCAATCGGGTTCAAGTTCCAGTCCCCCTCCTCATTAATGATAGTGTTGACAGTGTTATGAGTGTGAGTGTGAGGGCCAGGAGAAGCATTAGCTAAAGGTTGGGTTCCACACCACCAATCATTCCAAAGAGAAGCTTTATTCCCAGGGATGGATATCCATTCATTGGCCGTTCAGGTCTATTTTTGTGAAGTGTATTATAATTTATTTTTTAAATTATAATTTATTTTTTTATTATAAAAAATTATTTATAAGTTATTTATAATTAATTTTTTATTAAAAAATTAATTATAATTATCTTTTCAAAATAAGTCCCAACTCGTTTGGCTCAGTTTTGTTTTTTTAATATTTGGAAGGGTTAATTTATCTTATAAGATTGTATTAGATTATTATTTTTCAATCCGAAATATTAATAAATTAGGCTTGAAATCTATACTTTCAATTGATTTGGATGGGACCAACTTATTATTTAGGGCAAATTACATATACTTCCCTCAAGATTTAGCTAAATTATAGATATCTCTCTGAGGTTTTGGAAATTACAGATATCCCCCTGAGGTTTATATTTTCATAACAAATTATCCCATGAGATTTATATTTTCATAACAATTTGTCCCCTAATTTATTATGCAAATAGTACCTTCAGGGAAGGTATCTGTAATTTCTCAAACCTCATAGAGTGTCTGTAATTTTGTTAAATCTCGAAAGGGTATATATAATTTTCCCTAGTATTTATTTATAATACATTAAAATATATATATATATATTTTTGAGTCTAGATTTTATCTTTAATGATTTTATTAAAATTTATATTTCTTGTGATGCGTAATTAAATTTAATTGTTAAATATTTTAATTTTTTTTTAACATATAGTTCGATATGTGAGCTTAACATTTATAATTATTTTTTGAATCAAATTTAAATAGTTATAGGGTTCGTTTGGGAAGTGAGTTGACTTTTTAGTTTTTAGACTTTTTGGACTATTTTAACCCGGGCTAAAAAACTTAGTTTGGGAAAGATTTTTTAGTTTTTTGACTTTTTAAACTTTTTTTTTGAGAGAATAGTGTAATGATTATGGGTTGAATGTGATATTTTATTTGTTATAACTAAAATAACTTATTTTGTCTTTTGTGACTAAAATAACCCAAAAAAAACCCATAAACTAACTTGCCAAATGGAGGCATAGAGATCTAATATTAGAGTCAAATCGAACCCGACCCAAACGCATCTCAACCCGACGTTTGTTCATCCCTATTATAGGGTATTCATGTGCTACCACGAACCAACTACCATCTTTTTTTTATTTGGTCTTAATTTTTTAAAATTAAAATTAATTTGATAAATAAAATTAAAATTAAAAGACTCATTTATTTTTGTATAATTTTATTTGTTTTAGAGGAAAAAATTGAAAATTTTAAAAAACTATGTATAAGTTTATTTATTTTCATCAAATTAATTTTTATGTATTTAAAAATATATATATAACAAATCAAAAAAATGTAATCAAATAAAGTGAATAAGTTCGGCTATTAAAAAAAATAGAGTGAATAAGTTTACAAGTAGAATTGATCATATCTAAGAAATAAGAAAATTAATATTAATATTTTTTAATATAATAAATTTTACGTGGACAAATTAAGTTATTATATTAAAAGAAAATGATATTCAAATAGAATGATGGGTAAATGACATTCTTATAATTATGAAAAAAAAGGATGAAAATTTTGATTTTTAAATAATGAATATAAATAAGACACATCATTTATATTGATTTAATATATATATATGAGAGGGAGGATTTGCTTATGAAGACAAAAAGCTAAGGCGACGTCGATTTAGAATGCACAGCGTCGAGCTAAACCCCTATTGACGTTCTTGACGGTCGATTCGTTGGCATTGACCGACCAAGCGCTACATGCTCTAGCCGTTTCCCGCATCGTTGAATAGCGGGTGATAATGAAACTACAAGGTGGCCGAGCAAGGCGAGGTTGCGGCCGAGCAGTAAGCCTCGGCCGGTAAATGAGATGGATAGTTCGCGTGACTGAGAAGTCAAATGGAACGGTCGGTGGCGTGCACATGACCGGTTGGTTTTGCGGCCGATGCGAAATAGCCCGGGCGGAGTGGTCTGCTTTTTACTCGCTCCAGAGAGACAGATCGATGATGTGGAGCTCGGTTGTGTACATGCAGTGGAGATTTTCCACAAGTAATAGGCCGGTCGTGATACCTCGGTCAAGGGTGCCACCTGGGCCAATGGTGTAGAGGAGGGGACATCTGCTCCTGACGCCTCATCTGATTAAACGATTACGTATGCAGGTGAAAGGACAGAATCTTTACACGCGTAAGGTGGTGAGAGGCGCGCACTGCCACCTGTCCAGGAAAGGACAACAGAGGTAGTACGCGCACGACCTTGGGGCTGCATGGCCAGCCTAGAAATAGGAGGAAGAGGCGAACGTTTGAGGTATGCGATTTCATTCTCACAAGGGCTTTCTCTCTCTTTTCTCATTATCTTCTTCCTCAGTGAGCTGACTTGATCGTCGGAGGGCCTTTCCGGCACACCACCGCCGGGCAGCTCACCCCTTTTTGTGTTGCAGAGACAGACGCCGTTACCAGAAGCTTGACGTTCAAGGCGTACGGAGAGCAAAGGATATTTCGCTCCCGCACAATATATATACACTATATTTATACAACATTATCATTAAATAAAAACTTTAAAAAAATGTATAAAATTATCTAAAGATACATAGCATTGGTGTGTCAATTTAAATTTTATTGATTTAAATAATATATTTTATTATTTCATGTTATATTTTAAAAAATAATAAAATAATTATCACAAAATAAATAATGTGAAACGTTATAAAATTATCTAAAGATACATAGCATTGGTGTGTCAATTTAAATTTTATTGATTTAAATAATATATTTTATTATTTCATGTTATATTTTAAAAAATAATAAAATAATTATCACAAAATAAATAATGTGAAACGTTATTATTTGAAGAACCCCAAGTAAGCTCCCCCCTAGGAAGGTGAAGTCCATAAAACGACATTAGACGAATGGGGTTAAAAGTTATGGCAGAACAGTCTTGTTATCAGGGCTGATATAAGTATTTATTGAATGTATTTTGATAATCTAAATTATTTATATTATAAAATTTGTTAAATATATTATTCATAATATAAAAAGTTCGAGTCAACGAAAAAGACTAAAAATATGCCCCCAATGAATCCCACAACAACTTATGCCTTACCACGCCGCAGAAATCCCAATTTCCAAAGGGCGGGTCAAGCACTCCAATTTCTAAAGGTCTTTTTCAATTTTGAAACATTGAGTCTCAATTCAATCTTTTATGTATGTAGAACCAATTTCTCAAACACTAGTTTACTTCGACACTAACCGCAGTCAAAGTCTTATGATATATTTTCAAATTGAGAAGTATACTAAAATTATTAATTTTAATATTGAAATATTTGTTATTTTTTTAAAGTATACATGTAGATAAAATTTATAAAAAAAAAAATTAGATAGAAAAATTAAATTAAAACTGCATCAAAGTGTAAATTTAAAATTATAAAGACTAAAATAAAAGGAAAATGTTTCAATGCTCGAAATTGTCTTGGCTCGACAAATTCCAAAACGGTCGTTTTAACATTTTATTTTTTTTTTTTTTCTTCTTCGTCATTTTGAAAGAGGAGAGGGAGAGGGAGAGAGAGAAAGAGAGAGAGAGAGAGAGAGAGGAGGCACTCCGTCGACCCTCGACCCTCATTCCGTCAAATCCTCGTCTCGCCCGCCTCCGTCGCCTCCGCCCCCTCCTCCTCCTCCTCCTCCCCTCTCCCTCCATTTTTTAGGCCCCCTCCAATCTCCTCCTCCCTCCTCCCCTCGTCTCCTCTCCTCTCCTCTCCCCTCCCCTCCCTCCTCCTCCCCCTCCATTTCTGCGTCTGAAAAAAAAAAAAAACAAAAATGACATTCGAGACATTCGAGCTACGTAGCAAGACCGAAAATAAAAATTGAATCAAATTTAAAAAGTAAAAAGTGTAATTAACCCATCATTTTAATAGGATAAGAAAAATAATATCAAATTAATAAAAAACTTTACAACATTACGAAAAAAAAGTACACAAACTTTACAACTAGATTAATATTATTTTTTGTACTTCCTATCAAAATGATATTTTTTCAACTTACTTTGCTTTCTTTGCTTCTTTATTGTACTATAGAATGAATTTCTTAGGGAAAAATTAGTTTAACATCTCTATTCAAATTTTACTAGTGGGAGAGATTCACAATATGTTTTTTTGTAGTGTAAGGTTCTCAGATCCATCACACGTAATTACATATGTCAAATTTCTTCTAAGCCCCCCCCCACACACACACACACACTCTCTGTTTCTCTCTGTCTCTCTCTGTATAACAAAGCAAAAAATCAAAGCAGCAAAGTTTTATGGATGGACAAAGGTTCAGAATCTCCAATTGAAAATGAGATAGCCATACTTCTGTGATTTCGTTGTTCGTTGTTCCAATGGAGTTGATTTCGAGTTGTTCTTTGTTCTTTGTTCGTTGATTTCAATTTGATTTGTGTAAGGATTCTAATTTCGCATTAGGTTTTCGATTCCGATTTATGGTTTTCATTAGATTTTTATTTTAATTTGTGATTTGGAGATCACAATTTTGTAATTTTGTTGAGATTTTTGTTTTTGAAACATTATTCGGATTGATTTCGAGTTAATTTGCAATAGACATGTTCGTTGTTCATTAATTTTGAGTTGATTTGGCTAAAGAAAATCGCAGAGAAGAGTATGTGATTTGGCCAGAGAAAATCAACAAATTTCTCTAGCCATCACACAAAGAAATTTAGCTCGACCTTTTAAAATATTCATTGTAAAGGTAGAGAAATCCCAAGACAGAGAAAATCAACATGCCTAAGAAAATTATATATATCAATTTCAAGTTGATTTTGCAGCAGAAATGTTCGTTGTTTATTGATTTCAAATTGATTTGATCAGAGAAAATTACAGGTGGAAGCATGTGATTTGGCTAGGAAAAATCAACATGACAAGGGAAAGAAAATCAAATTTCTCTTGTCATCACACAGAATTTATCCTAGTTTTTCAAAATGTTCACTATAAAGGCAAAAGAAATCCTATGACAAAGAAAATTAACACACCAGAGAAAATTGCACACACAACTATCTTGAAGAAGAAACTCAAAGGGGGAGTAGTAAGTTTCAAAGAAAATTAACAAGTACAAGGAGAAATTCAGACAAAATTTCATATTTCAAAAGGATATCTTAATGCCAGATAAATTGTAGAAAAAAATCAACATGCCAGAGAAATTTTATTTTTACAAATTTCTCTAACTACCACACACAAATTTGAGAGTCTAATGTGATCAGAAAAATTTCAAATGCCAGAAAAAATTTTGCGCACACACGCACACTTGCCAAAGTTATGTCATATATGTATATTTGTTCATATAAGTTCGTTATTATACTCAATTTGACTACTCTAGTGGATAAACTCAGATTCAAGCATAAATTTGAGTAAGAGCATTTTCAATCTTAATCTCTTTTTGTGTATGTGTTTGTTGAACGTTGCCTGAAATTTCTCTGTAAAAAAAATAATTTTTTTTGATTTGGTTAAAACACAGAGAAATTTATGAGCAAATTAGAAAAAATTAGTCAAATACACAGAGAAAATTGTGAGCAAATTACAGAGACATTTGTCAGCAAATCAGAAAAAATTCAACTCAGAAAAATTTCAAAACACAAAAAATCAGAAAAGTTGAGCAAACCAAAGAAATTTCAAACTAGAGAAAGTTCAAAATACAAAGAAAAACAAAATTTCTCTAAATCAAAATTTCTTTGGGTTGAAATTTTTCTAGATTAAAATTTTAAAAAAAAAATATTAAGAGACCCCAACCACTATGAAAATATTATATATCTTTTATGTTATAAAATCTTAATATCAAGAATCTTAAAAAAAAAAAAATTCATTTTTTTTTTCCCCCCCCCCCCCCCCCCCCCCCCCCAACATAAATTTTTTAAAAAAATGGTCTCTTCAAAAAGACAGAATATTAAAGTGTAAAATGACATTCTACTTGGAGACACCCGCGAAGTGTAAAATACACACATAAATACACTTTCACACCCTGTCCAAACTAGTGAAAAAAATAAAAAATACTGTTTTTAAAACTTTTATATTTTTCTTAGTCACACCATGACAACTTTAAAATATAAAAATCTCGAGTTATAATCACGCGATTGCAATCACACCTAGGGACCAATAACATAAATGTTGGGTCTCAAAATTCCACACTGGTAGGGAATGAGGTTGATGGGTTCATTCACTTCACTGGATGAAAGGGTTGCTGAGTGTCTAATTTCACTCTCAATTTGCAACCAGACCCAGCATCAAAGTCATCCAATAGCAAAGATACCAGGACTCTGGGCTACCCCACTTACAATTTTTCCCATGAAAAAAAAAAAAAAAAAAAAAAAGGCAACATGAAAAAGACAAGTTAACCCGCAATTACAGAGAGGGAAAAATAAAGGGAAAATAATGGCACAGTGGTGTAAAAAAATTTATAAATTATTGTTAAATTTATACACTTTAATAATTAAAATGTTATACTTTTTCACTGATTTGTAAAAAATTTCCCGCTGCCCCACAGACAGATTCCCCCAAAAATAAAAGCAGGACCAATTCAACCATCTAGATGTCTCTGTTGTCTCAATGATTTGAAGGCTCAATAGGATATGTTTGAGCTTTTCATAAGATATTTCTGAGATTATGGAAGGAGGTTCATGCTAAAAATATAGAAAAATAAAATTTAATGTAAATCTAGATTCGTTCAAGATGTAAATTTTCTGATGTAAGAGTAAAATTTAAATTACACATTATTTTTCTTAATATATTTTTATTTATGTATTTTTATGTATTAAGAATCACACATTTGTAGTGATAGTAGGGAGCTATGAGGAAAGTATATGAACTTGGGCATTGACTCAGTCCAAAGAACGTATGTGGACATGTAAACAAAATTATCCTTGTACATGTATTTGATGTATGATTATGTCAGAAAATAATAATTTCCACATGTATAGTACTAGAAATTGGGCACACATGTGTTGCTTGTGCAGAAATAGAAGACAATTCTGTTTTTAGAGGAACACAAATTAGAATGTAGATGGAGAAAAAATATGGAAAAAAAAAAAAATCAAAATATAAAATTTAAAATTAGAAAATGGGCAATTACATAGAGGCAATTTGGGGATGTAAAAATGTGTGATATATAGGAATCCACACTAACTGAGTTGTATAATTTATATATCAGAATAGATATGTGTATGTATAAGCAAGAAAAAATAAGGATACTTACGTATATGTCATAATAAGTAGACTTATTATTCAACAGGTCCTATGAAAAAAATTTGTCATAAAAAAGTCACTAATTATAAGTTTTAGCGACAATTTATAAAAATCATGACAAAAAAAGTAAAATTTTTAGCAACGTATGTAAAAAATTGTCACAAAAAATTATTTTTAGCGACAATTTTATCAAGACTTATTTTCAATAGCACTTGATGGGAATTAAGTCTAACTATTAGGACCTATTGGTAGTTTACCCTATTTTCAATAGGATTTAATGGGAATTAAGTCCAACTATTAAGACTTATTGATAGTTTATCCAAATATTAATATTATATTTGGATAAAAATATAAATAATGTTATAATAAGCATATTTGTCAATCATTAAATATTTATTAGCATATTAGCTAAATATCTGAACAAGAACGCAATGAAATCAGAGAATGTTATTAGATTAATAAAACTATACGTTTGACAACAAGATACATACATGATTCATAGTAACATTTTGTATTTTCAGTAACTTTCGTCATCTATAGAACTAGAATTCCGGTGCACCAAATCCTAAAATTGATATAAAAATATAAGACAATACCTTTAAGCCCTATTGAATAAAATGTACATCATCGATCAGCACACCTGAGGAGGTTGAGCATTACCATGCTGAGTAACACTTTTTTTGATAGCTTCTTCTTTCTCATCAATGAAGTCAAAGAAGTTATAAATGACCTTAGAACACGAAGTACTCGTTGATGCAGAGGATGAGGGAGAAGAAGGTTCCATCAGCTTCCGTTTGTATCGGATATATTGGCGAATAGTTCGTAGAAAAAAGACTAGCAAAGCAGTGAGAGTAAAAACGCCACACAGAAGATAGAGAGCCCAGAAACTGCTCATTTGGAGCTCATTAGGCTCCGGGGTTTTTCTTCTGTCTGCTGCACAACCTGCTTTACAGAACCAGTTGTCATGTATCTCCTCAAGTCTTCCGGTCTCAGCAAGCTTGAGGATTGCCGTGGACATGTCAAAGGCAAGTGGAGAGTCTCTCTGAAAAGCCTGATTATATTATAATGAAGATATTTAAATCTAAACACTATCACAGAGCAATTCTGGATATAGAATGTGTATGCGTAAATATATGTGCAACCATGCATCAGTTTGTAAATGAAAGTACTTACAAATCCCCATCCACTCCTTGTGAATGATTGCCCAACAATTCCAAAATCAGTCTGCTGTGACAAAAACAATTCGACATATGGAAGTTCATCTACAATAGCAGCCACGCCTCCATTGCTTGGTCCTAGCCGCAATGCTTTATCATATTCTTCTGGGGAGCCCAGAGAAATGAGTCTTGATTGAGGTATGTAAAGAATTTCCGTCATATAGCTATAAGCAAATGACCCCACTTGATAACCAATAGGCCAATCACCTGCAATCAAGCTGTCAATTCCTGTGATGGATGATGATGAGAGCTGCTGGACTGTAAGGATTGAAGTCAAGTTTGCTGTGTAACTCGATGTGATCACCATCAAAAGGAAAAGCCAAACCACCATTACCAACCTTCCAAGTGTGCTTACTGTATCTTCTTCTGCAAAATAAAGTAATACTGACTTAGTGTCGGTCCCAGAAGTCCAAATCCTTGATAAAATTAGAATGGTGCACCGCAGGATGGAAATTTCCACATTCTTTTACTTTCGTTATAGGGAGGCAAATTATTGCAAAAGAAATAGAAATGATACCCAAAAAGATGCAGGAGAATTATGAATATGGAAAAATGTGAAAAATGTTGTCGGTCTCACAAGATAGATTTTTCGTGAATAAATGTTTTCCAGTGCATAACAAATTGTGATGGTGCAGGCAAGATTACAAGACAAATCAGATTTGCTGAGATGATTTTTGGTGCTAAACATTACATTTTCCATTTGACAACAATAACTCCATGAATTAAAATATTAACCAAGTGCTTATCTTTGACTTCATGATCTATAAGTAGCTATTCTCCTAATTATTCTAAATATGACTACATTTTAAGAATGGAAAAAAGAAGGAAGCTATGAAAATAAATCATGACTAGTTAAGAATTTCACCTAAAACAATGCAATCATTGATTAGGGTTTAAATATACTTCATGCATTGCTTACTTAAAAGATAACCACAGGCTTTTCCTGATGTTTTGAAAACTTAGTTTTAAGCTCAATTGAAAGGCTTTAGGAACAAAGACAGAAAATGAAAGATTCCTTAAGCTCATCTGATCACTGCTCTCTATGATAGATGATAGAAGCACACATTACAGATAGAAAACAAGTAATCAGGATAGATTGTCAAAAGTGTACGTACGATTTTTCTTGAACAGAGTTGAGAAGCTGAACCTGCAACATAAAATGCTTGGAAATTAAGTTCTCTTGGATGACGTAGGTTCCGTTCAGATGCAGGTTCAAAGTATCAAACAGTTCACTAAAAATATGGATATGGTGATAGCATTAAAAACTTCATAGACTGCAATGACTATTTACAAAATGAACAACCAAAAATGAAGAAGAAAGTTCTTTTAAACATCAAGGATGCTTACAGAAACATTGTTATGAGCTGTCTCCTTGGAGAACCCCGGAAATCATCGTTGACACGATGTTCAAGAATCCAGATAACCACTGCAATCATCACAAAGGAAGCTGCAGTGACGCACCACATCTCTACTGTAAATGGTTTGAGAAACACCCAAGCAGTTGATTTTGAGTCACTGATGGGAGCCACTATGACGAGACCTGTGACAGCATAAGGCTGAGTAAAATCAACAATCTTCGTCCGGTTTGTCACAATTGCAATGTCCCCAACAACTGCATCAAAGACCTGACAGTGTGTTTCGAAAGAATAATCAAGGTATGCTCATTTGAAATTAATCACTAACAAATCTGCTAATACCATAGAGTTTAAGCCGTGGGACCTTACAGGTTTAGGATCAAAGTCTACGAAAAGTACACTATTTAACAATTAAAAGAAATGGTATGCCAAGCGAAAAAGAAGACAATATAATTGGGATTGATCCAACCATCCCCAAATAGTTCATTACCTATCCCTTTAATCTGATTTAGCATATTATGCTTAATCTGCAAGCTTATGTTATCTTTATTACTAATGAAAGCCCATACATATTACTTACATCATCTGCAACCTTCTTCACAAGTTCATTATAATTGGGATTGGACTGACCATCCCCAAACGGCTCAAATTTGAAAGGAATATCATACGGGACTAGCTTTCGGGCTTCATTAAACACATCGATGCAGTAACCTTGTATTTTGTGGCTGCTGTGTGATTCTGTCACAAATTCAACAAAACTGGCTCTATTTGGTACTCCAATTCTCAATGGTCTTTCGTTGCTGGCAACCACCCACCCACGTGGCTTTTCTGTTGTCCCACCAGGCCAGGTAACATTGTCAAGCTTCTGATCTGGATGGGAATGGCTAATTTGTTCCTCTTTGAGAGTTTCTGGTGGTAGAGTAGAGAGACCTGAAAAACTAGACCAATAACCTACCCCATGAATTGCCATCTGTGCAATGTTAATGACATCATAATTGCTGCTCACAAGGTTCCGATCTGTGGTAAATTGAATTTGCCCCGTCAAACCAGTGAAATTTGTGTCCTTCAATTTTTTTAATAGAACTTTACCACCATCAAAAACTTTGAGCTTCCCAAGTTGTGTTTCAGTTCCTTTTTCATCGTGTAGCTTGTCAGTGAAAGAAAATGTTATATTGTTGTGCTCGTTTAAAAATTTATCAATTGCATGTGCAACTGCCCACACTGTATCATATGCATAAAATCCATAAACATTCAATTCAGAATGTATTAACCCATTCTTCTGCATTTTTCTCCATCGAGATAGAAAGGCCTTTTTTTGGACGGTTTGTGGAATATGCTGACGAAGCCCAACTACCCCTTCAAGGATTTTTAAAGAAGATTGATTTTCTGTGGAGAATGTATCTAATGTAGCAGAAAGCCAATCCGTTGCAAGCCACACATAGTTACCAGTCATCATACGAAGTTTTTGAGCAACATTAAAGATTCTCAATCCTGGGTCTGGATTAATATGAACAACATAAACACGAGGTCCAAGCAATTTGGACTCGTTGAGCAGATAAGTTATATCGCTGAGATCATATTGGGTAGGCAAAGTCAATTTAAAAGAAACTTTTGACATTTTCTTTGCAAGCTCATCATCCAAAGCAGATATTCCATTTCTTCCGTATTCATCATCCACAAAGATGGCAATAACCTCTTTCCATCCATAAAAGTCAATCAAATCAGCCATGGCTGCCATTTGGTAGGAATCACTTTGTGTAGTTCGGAAAAAGTAGGGGAATTGAAGGGCAGACAGAGTCGGATCAGAGGCAGCATAAGAGACAAGTGGGACTTGGAGACCATTAGCAATCAGAGAAATCATATGAGCTATTGAAGAAGACTGTGGACCAATTATTGCCACTACTTCCCTCTCAATTACCTGAAACGCTGACAAAAGAAATGTAATAAAGGTATTGAAGCTGGCAAGGAGAACAGAAATCCAGCATTCCGACCAGGTAATTCATCTATGGAAATTCGAAAATAATATTTATTTGAGAGAACTATTTACTTGCTTTTGCCAAAGAATGGTTTAATACATAATTAAACCAAGCAGAGTTCTCTAACAGGCTACCTCACTAAAGTACTGTCTTCTCATGTACTATTTTTTTTTTTTTGATAACTCAGGATGTCCGGGCCAACTTGTGCCTAATCCTTGAGGGACCAATCCCACCATCCACTAGCGGGGGACCCATTTAAAGCCAGAGCAAAGCTCTGTATGGACTGACCCAACACAAGAGTTGATAGCACCTAAGAGGTTTTGAATCTGAGACCTAGAGAGGAGCAAACTCCTAAGTCCCAAGTCTTCTTATGTACTATGAGGCACGGACACTTCAAATTATTAACTGTAACCGTGTCTGACACATGTAGGACAGCGACATGCCTCGGACACTTCAATGGAAACTTCTGGGATACATTTGCGAAAAGTTTTAACACTCTTGCACGATTACAATGTGGTGAAAACTCCAAAAAAGTGCACTTCATATAATTCTTATAATTATACACTTTAACAAATAATAATTTCTGTCATTTTTCATCCTCTCAAATCTTAATTTATTATACACGATGAGTATTACGAATTGATCATCGAAGTATTCTAATACTTTTACATTGCTATTTTTAAGCTTCCTGAATAGTTTCTTATAGTTCCCCATTTTTATAATATTTTTGGACCATATTTCCATTTCACATATTGTCGTCCCTTTGGTTTTCAATACTGGCAACTATGGGTTGGAAAATCCTTAGTATGGGTTTTGACTGGCTGATGTAAGTTCCCAATTTTTCTTATTTTTGTATGATTTCTCCACAGTTTTGAAGAGTGCAAAACATGTGTTGTTACAGTGGAAAACAATGGACCCACACGGCTGCACCGATGATTATATTTGAGAAATTTCTTCAACCATGACCAAATAATTCCAATATAAGATGCTACTTTCTCACACAGGTAACTTCACAAGCCAGTATAACATGAAATTTGTCAAAGTAAAACACAATAAAATACAGTATAATTTTTTTATTTTTTATTTTTTTATTTTTTAAAGTTGATGGATTGTTAAACATACAGTCTTTGTTTGCAAAGCAAGATGGTTTAGGCTCTGTTAGGACTTTTGCAAATTAAAGAGGGCTCAATTTCCTTTCTCTCACATTCCAAGAAACAAATGAAGAGAAAAATGAAGAACTAATTATAGAACAATAATATGATTTCCACAAATTTGGTTAAGTTCATCATTATTTTAAATCAAGAATTTTATTTCACTTCACTTACACAACAATATTAACTAATTAAGTAGAATCTTAAAAACAATTAACACCAATTAGGGAGGAAGAGAGGGTTACCTTCAATAGACCCCATGAATACACTGCAATTTGTATCCTCCATAATTAACTTCAATTCAGTCCCACTGAGAATTCTCGGATCGGCATTGATATCGGAGGCCGCGGCTTCCATGGCGGCCTTGGCAACTCTGCCGATGACCGAATCGAAACTAAAAATTGCTCCAACATTTACAACAGAAGGCCTTTCACAGTACACAGAGCCACCAAGAATGATCAATATAAAAAGGGTCAGTGGTATCATCATAGTGAATTTCATGGTTTGAAGCTTGAAAACTAATCAGTAGAGAGTAAAATCAATGGTGAATCAAAACCCATTTGCTTATGAGGGGAGATTTAAGTCCTCTCTAAAGTTTGATTTTCAGAGACTTGTATAATTTTCTATAACCTGCAAAATGAAAGGTATTTCAGAATCATGATCACTGAAATGCCCAGTTTTTAGTGGAAACATGAAGTGAAGGGTACTTTGTATTAGGTGAGGAAAGTAATTGACAGTTTTAAAGAGTGGGATGTGGAGAAATTGAAGAAGGTAAATGCGTAGTAATGAATTGTGATGTTGATTTTGGTTTTGTGGAAATAAGAATCATATTTTTAGAGAGAGAGAGAAAGAGACGCTGCACTAGGAAAGAGCATGAAGACTCAACAGACTTCCTCATTTTGCCAACTTCCAAATCATAGCATCATGCATGTATGTAAGATGTTTTGCTAACTTCCAAATCATATCATCATGCATGTATCATATGGGAGATGGGAGATTCTAATATACACCTTAGTTATATAATTATAATTTTTTTGTAATTATAACTTCTTCTTCTTCTTCTTCTTCTTTTTTTTTTTTTTTTTTTTTTTTTTTTTTTTGTGTGTGTGTGTGTGTAACTTATGATATTATTTTAATTATAACTCACGAATTCTTTAGTTATATCTCATATTATATTTAAGCCTTGTTTGGGAAGACTAAATAAGTGCACTTTTTGTCTTTTTTGATAAAAAAATTGAGGTTGAAAATATGGATGTTTGGGTTAACTTTTTAACTTTTTATGAAAAAATGTGTAATAAAAAATTGTAAAAATTGGTTTTTAGAGGAAAATTTGAATTGGGAGTTGTGCAGCCGTAATTGTTGACTTTTGGTGAATAGTGTTAACTTTTTAACTTTTTGAGTAACTTTTTGACTTTTTAACTTTTTTCAAAGATCCCAAACAAGGCCTTAACCCAAGTTTGGGAAGACTAAATAAGTGTACTTTTTGTCTTTTTGAACTAAAAAATAGAGGTTGAAAATATGGATGTTTGGGTTAACTTTTTGACTTTTTATGAAAAAATGTGTAATAAAAAATTGTAAAAATTAGTTTGTAGAGGAAAATTTAAATTGGGAGTTGTGCAGTCGTAATTGTTGACTTTTGGTGAATAATGTTAACTTTTTGAGTAACTTTTTGACTTTTTGAATTATTTTGCACATCCCAAACTTAGCCTTAGTTATGACATTTTTTTTTTAAGTTGTGAGTCAAAATTAAAATTATGTCATTTTTCTTTTTAGTTATAAGGTAAATAGTTGTCAAAGCACTTTAATAATTGGTGTTTAAAGTTTGTAGGGAATTAATTTTATAAGAGAATCATTACCGTATACACCTTATAATTAAATAAAAAAATGATATAATTTCATATTTTTTAAATTATAATTAAAATGAAATAAAAAAAATTATAATCAAACAATACATAAAGTATAACTAAAAATCCCATGAGTTATAACTAAAAAAAAATATTAATCATAATTAAATAATAAAATAACATAACTTCAAAGTGCATATGACAAAGGACGTGTGTGGTAGAATTTCTTGAATACCCAACTAAATAAACAACGTGCTTAATTTTTCAAAATTTTTTATTATATTTTTATTTTTATTTAAAATTTTCAAAATGCATTCAAATTTCAAAACACAAAACCCTAGTTTCTTCTTCCACTTACCCCCTTCTCTATCTCCAATGGAGCACCATTTATTATCGCAATCACCTCACTTCTCTTCATTGACCCCCACCATGTTCAAACCCCTAAATCCAAGGTGAGGGTTGTGATGGCGGTGGATCGCGAGATAGGGGTTGCGATAGTGGTGGCTCGCAGAGGTAGAGACTGGCGATGGGTTGGCGGTCATGGGTAGGGGAGGATTGCCAGGTAGTGGTCGTGGGATAGTGGTCAAATGTGAAGGAAGTGGTGGCCAATGGTGATGGTCGTGAGATTAGGGCTTGAAAAAATTGAAAGGGGAGTAAAGAGAAGAAAAAATGATAGGGATAGGATCAGTTTGTAATTATAAAGAGTGTAAAGAGAAAAAATATCCCGTAAAACGTGCAATTAAAAAAATAATGTAAAGAGATAAATTGATAATGTAAGTACAATTACCTAAATTCATATTTTATTACGTTTTAATATTTGTTAATTTATTTATCAATTTATTTAATTTTTGTTTAAATAATCCCATCATCGTTTCTGTCCAAAATTTCTCTCAATTTGAAAGATAGGAAAAAAAAAAAAAATTTTCTTCCATTACAAATTAAATAAGTTAAAAATTAAATTGACAAATAAAAATAATGTAAATTAAAAAAAATTAGGAACTAAGTCTTACAAAGTTATAACAAAATAAAGGGGTATTTTTTTTAAGGTCCCTGGTATTATGATTTTATAGTATAAAGGACATCAAATATTTTCATAATGTCTAAGGTCCCTCAACATCAACCCAGAGAAATTTCAGTCCTAGAGAAATTCTCTCCAGAGAAAATTGAACTTTTCTCCAGAGAAATTCTCTGGATTCAAACCAGAGAAAATTGAAATTTTTCTAAGTACCAAAGAAATCCAGAGAAAATTTGTGTATACATTTAGGAAAATTTTACAAGTCAGTTACCTCATGATCTGGAGTCTTGTACATAAAAATTGATTTCATCATTGGATCGCCTTTTCACCACGCTCGCCTTTTGCGTTAACCGAACCAGTGCTTGCACAACTTAAGACATGGAAGGCCGAAACTCTGGTTCAGACTGCATAGAAGAGATACAAAACAAAAAGACATGAAAGAAGGCATCCGGTGGTCCTCTGCCTTGATAGACAAATACTGATAAGGTTATTCACAAAAATTCATTTTGATCACATAAAGGTTTTATTACACAACCAATGCCTTTGGACATATATAAATAAAATTCAATGATGGTTGTAAATACCATAGTGTCACCTTCAGAAAAAAAATATTTACCTCAACTCAAACTGCAAAGCAGCGTGCCATGACAGAAATTATAAGAAACATAATTACACATCCTTTGATCTGATACTGATCATTGTTTTTAAAATTGGTCAAAATGAACCCAGAGAAATTTGAGAAATTCTTGCGGCCTCTGCTCATGAGCTGTTGCCTTCGCTTAGCCTTCTCTTGCACAGTCAAGGATTGATCGGACTCAATCGCTCGAATCGCCACTTATATACTCTATTACCTCCAGCTGCTGATCCATCCGAACAACATTTTAGGTGATGAAGCCTCAAGTAACCATCTGCATCGGCTTGAGCAAGCAACGGACCAACAATGGCTCCAACCAGGCTCCATTTTATATCAAAAATTCCCGTTGTCTCCACACGGTGAAATAGTTCAAGCCATCCAGCATCAGCATCAGTTCAAGCCGTCCACCCCCCAAAGAGAAGTAGCAAGAGCCTAGCAACAACAGCACCAATCCCACCCCCAAACTCGGTTCCAAATTCGGCTTCTTCTCCAATCCATCCGTACCTCAATTGACCGTTCCAAGCCTTAGCCTCTGATGTGGGACAACAACGGCTGCTCGGCGTGTCGGTTCCCAGAGACCCTAAGCTCCAATGCAAGACCAAAAACAGCCCCATCTCTTCTTTCTCTAGGGTCCCGGAGGTCTACGACGGTAGTGGAATGGAGGGAGGAGTCGGAGGAAAAGGTGTTGAGGAAGAGGTCGTAGAGGATGGTGGAGAGGAGGGTGGATGAGCAGAGCTTGTTGCCTTGGATTTGGAAGACAGTGAGTGAGAGGAGAAGAGAGAGAGAGAGTAGAGTAGAGATAAAGAGTCAAATTTCTCTGATATATGTTTAGGGACATTAGATATCAAAAAATAATTTTGTAAATCTCTTTCATTATGAAAAGTGAGAGAGGGATCCTAAACTAATTTTTCTTAAAATAAATTATGAATTTTTAATTTTATCAATTTAAACTCTAATATTTTGATTTGTTTTTAATTTAAATTATTTATCTATTTATGTCAAGTAAAGTTGACAAAAAATAATATTTTAGTTAAAAATATTTAAAATAATATTTTCTATTAAGTTTAATGATTAAAATATATATTTTCATTAATTTTACTAGATAAAATAACGTTTAGGATAAAAAAAAGTTTTTCAAAAATGAAAATATTTTTTTAATTAAACTAGCAATAGAAATTGCAAAATCTTGGAAATGCTTTTATTTTTTCCTTCCTATTTTTGCGCCTCTTGTTGTTTGTCTTCCCCCCTTTTTGGTCCTTGCCCCACCGCCAACTACCACTCCTTTACTTCCCCAGTATTGGCCATCTTTTTCCCACTCTCCCACGCTACGATTAGTTGATAGGACACTGAGTAGACGTTTGGGGTAAATTAAAACAAAAATGCTCTAGACCATTAATTAGTGATAGTTCTAATGATACCCACTGTCACATGTGTTTGTGCTTTGGATTTTGTTTTTATTTTTTATTTTTTTCAATTGTCACCTCATTACTGGTGGAGTTAATGATGATAAATTAGTAGTATGTAGTATTGCTCAAATTAAAATAGTGTATTTTTTTTACTTACATATACTTATTTAGATCACATTAATCAATATTTTTTATCTATTTATATATATATATATATATATTTTTAAAAAAAATTAAAAAATATATTTATTTAGACTATTCTAAATAATCCCTCAATAAATACTAATAAATTATGAGTGCTTTCCTTATAAAGGAAAGGAATTGGTGCTTAATGGTGATTTCTTTTGGTTCTTTGATAGGACGATTACAACTTTTAGCCAAAACCAATGAGAGATCGTAAATATTAAGGCAAGATAAGAATGTGAATGTGAATTTGACCCAATTGAAAGTAGAACCATATCCACCGTGCATCAATTCTGATTGTCCAAATATCTCTAAAAGGTTATAGACATAAAAAAAAAGGGAACAAAATTTGATTGGTGATTTTAAGAGCATCTCCTGTTTACTTGAAAAAGAAATAGCATCTTTTCCTTAAAAAAAAAAAAAAAAATCTTAATCTTTTATCATATGAATTTCTTTACATGTATGTATCTAAAATGTTTTGTGGGTCTTTGAAAGTAGAAACAACACAAATGGAGTTCTTTCCATCTTCACGCAGAGGGGGCCCCAAAAAACATAAAGAAAAAGAGAAGGGGCAGTCCTAGTGCATGCCCTAATTTTCAATCCTACAAGTTGGACGGGAAATTATTCAATATTCTCGGAATACTACGTGTTCATATTTCAAATTAATTATCAATTAGTTAGTCTTATGTTGTTTTCTCATCCCCAACATAAATCGTGGATTTTTGTGTCTCTCCACCAATCAAAATCTTATGGAGTATCACGTGTCCATACTCCGGAAGTACTGAATAATTATCCCAAATTAGACCTTGTGAATACCTCTTCAAATGAACATGAACCCCAAAAAAATCTATAAATAAAATTTTAAAATATAGTAATGAAGATAATAGGAGATTACAATGTTTACATCCATATTGTCCTTTTGGAATGTGGTGATGGATTTGATTATTGCAAGATTCTTACAAAGCATTCCATTGCGTGAACATAAATTTTCTTGTTCAAAAGATATTACATTGCTCTCATATTTTACTATTAATTATTGTTTTTTTTTTTTTAAAACTTTGAAGTAAAATTAGTGTATGTGCTGATCAAATATTCAGCTGCAATGGTTCTCATAATTAATTGTAGTTGGAAAATTAGGTAGGCATAAAACTCTAATTAGATAAAGTAATAACTAATTTGAGAACCAAACAAATTTATGCTAAAATAGGCAGGGAATTCATAACTTACACTTTTCCTTTTAATTTTTTTTATTACTTGGTCAATTTAGTGATCACGAACATCTTTCACAAAGCAATTGAATTGTACCTTTAGTCCAAAGAGTTAAAATTTCTAATAGAGTTTGGCTCTAAGCCGAGTGTAATTATGAGCCTAACAATTGCACTAGCCTACAACTCCTCTTACAACTTCATTCTAGTTGACTTGGAGAGAATAATTGATATAAAAAGAAGTATCCAATTTCAATTCTATTCTTTATTTTTCTCACATTTTTCTTAGATCCTCAAATGAAAAGAAATAAGAAAAAAATAGCAAAAACCGAAAAAAGAAAAAGAAAAAGGGGTAATATGGGAGATATCATCAAGTATGAGGGGGGCAAGCGGGTTATTACGCGAAAAGTCCGTAGCGGATAACAGTCGATTTGGATAGGCCTTTTCATCGATTACCAGAAAAAGGGTTCACAGACCTTCCCAGTGAGCTCAAGCTCCGAACCTATGAACAATGGCTTCTTCAATCACAGCTTCTTTTCAAACCGGGTATGGGTTCTAATACTCCTTTCTTTCTAACCTCTTGTATCATACATATGTCTGTAATACATTGTGTATTGTTGTATATGCATGTGTGTATTAATTGGGTCACTCCAATATCATGATTCTGAGATGGGTCTTCTTGATTTGAACAGTATACCATCATGTATTGTTTTCTGGGGAGGTTGATTGTTGAATCATGAATTGGATTTTTATGATAGGTTCCTGAATCCTAATATGAGCAGGGGATTTTTTTTTTGGTTTTGGTTTTGATACAATGAAATGTTGTTGTTGGGATTTGTTTGGTGGTGTTCAATGCGTGTAAATTTTAGTTTAATCTAAATTTACGGCGTTGAATTCCGCACAAGGAAGCTCAAAGTGCTCCGGTGAACTGGGATAGCGTGCGAGACATGGAACAATAAGTAAGAAAGGGGGAGATACCTACCCAAAAAAAAAGGAAAGGGAGAGAGAGTGAGGTAGAGAGACAAAGCCAATTAGGGTTTGGTATACTTAGCAGTGGAGAAGATAGAGCCCTTTCGCTATAGAGAAAGCTAATTAGGGTTTGGTATACTTGGCATATTTGTGAAGCAATTCGTTACGCACATGTGAGACATCTTTTCGCTATCTTAATTGGACTTGATGTCAGTTAACTTGGCCTTCTTCTGACTTGCAACGTCTTGGTTGGCCTTAGAAGACTTCACAACCAAGGAAGGCCCAAAGTTGCCTGGTCCAGGTCTTGCACCTAGACCAGCCTCATTTGTGCCCATTCCATCTATTGTCCGCAATTCCAGCCCAGTTATGCTTGCACTCCACTTTCTTGGTATGCTGCATGCTTCGGGCCGAGCCTAATCTATTGTGCACTATGGGATTTGCTCTCTACAGTTGGGCTTGGCCTAATTCCAAGCCTCGTATTCTGGGCTATACCAGGTTGGTCCAGCCAACTTCACTTGTATTCTGGCCTAATTTCAGGCCTTGGGATGAATGGATTTCACATGAAGAGATTTGAGGTTGAATTTTATAAAAATATTAGAGGATAGTTATTTTTTAAAAAATATATATATATATGTATATATTAGAGGATTAGTTATTGCAGGTAAATGATAACACTGAAGTGGATGGAATAGAGGTATGTTTCATGTATTTTGTTAAGATCATGTACAAGTAGATTCTTTTACAGAATGATTTCAAATAACTATTTTTGTGAAGTTATGTGAAAGTAATCGTTATAGAACTTTCAAATTCATTCTTGATATCTAAATCTAAATTATTACATTGACTTAAAGGGCTATACTCCTCAAATTCTTGACATCAAATCTATTCATTTCAAATCCATAAATCCAAAGGGAGCCTAAATGTTGTGGACATATGCTATTAGATGTTCTTGAACTTTGAATTTGTTGTCTGTCAATTTTTTTCCTCCTTATTTTGGACCAAGATTTATGTAACACATACATTTGTAACATAGCAAAAAGGATTGAATGTTTTGTTTTTGTTTTTGTTTTTTGGAACAATATTAGTTTGCCTTGATGAAAAAATGACCAATGCTGAGAAAATCCATGGATGGGTCTTCATCTTTATAGTTATTGTTTGATTAGGATTTAGGGTTTAAGGTTTAGGGTTTTCTTCTTTATAGTTAGTTTGGTTTAGTTATTGTTTGATTATGATTTGTCACAATGGTACAGTTTAATCGCACCAACTTTCACTGGTGTAGTTTAATTTTGATTGGCTGATGATCAAATGATGTTTAGTGGATATTAAGTTGCTCTTTTCTATGAGTTCTGAAAAGTGCTAGAGCAAAGGCTGGATTTAAATCTAGTGTTTGTATCATTTATACAAAACCTATTGGTCCACCAAGAGTGACAATGGTGAAGAATCCATAGTTTGATTTTGATTTTCTTGGGTCCTAAATTCCGTTTTTGTGATTGATCATTGTGTTATAATAGGACAAAAGTACTACATTGTTTTGTCTCTCTCTTCTTTTTTTTAATTATTTATTTTTAAGCTGATGACTTAAAGTTGTTTGATAAATGGTCTCTCATGGGTGTCTTGTGTCTTGAAAACTAGCATGCAGAAAAGATTTCATGTCATAGTTATTTGGCCAATAAAACTGGTTTTTCCAAATTTACTCTGAAATTTTGAGGTAAATCTGTTTCTTTGGTGACAGCAACGTGAGATCTGTATTTCTGGGTGAAAGAAATGGGATATATGTTTCCAGTGTTCCTGTCACTCGTGCTGGTTTTATGAGGAAGACTGTGGAATGTAAAGAATCGAGAATTGGGAAGCAACCAATTGAAGTTCCATCCAATGTGACAATCACAATGGAAGGTCAGGGTTTGAAAGTAAAGGGTCCTCTTGGGCAGCTTTCAATTGCTTATCCACGAGAAGTAAAGGTTGAGAGGGAGGAGTCGGGTCTTCTTAGGGTTAGAAAGGCAGTGGAAACGAGAAGGGCCAACCAAATGCATGGCCTATTCAGGTAAGCTCATTTTATTTTTATTTTTGTGGATAGGTATATATTGTTGTCTTTTATTTTAATATTTATTGTGCTTAGATTAGATATTAATGTACCCTAATTTATTCTCTTCTTCAGTACTATTCTCTAAATTTTAAAACGTGATTTTATTTGAATTCTTACTTGGAAACTAATTGATCTTGTTTTTATAAAAAAAATTTTGTGGATCTTTTCTGAACACCTTGTACGCTTGTTATCTTATTTTTTTTTTCAATATATATCATGAATAAGGAAAAACTTTGTTGAGAAAACAAGAGATTAATGTCGACTACATTAAGCTTTCTATGTAATTTTTTAAACAACTCTCTTACCACCTACCTGATCATTATTCAAACAAAGTGATTCAACGATTGGACCATAAGACGTGCTATACCTTTTTCTTAGCTCCAGTCTACTTTACTTTTGTCAGGACTCTTACCGGTAACATGGTGGTGGGTGTATCTAAAGGATTTGAGAAGAGACTTCAATTGATTGGTGTAGGATATCGTGCAATGTTGGAAGGAAAGGTCTTGGTATTAAATCTCGGGTTCTCTCATCCAGTTAGAATGGAAATTCCAGCTGGCATACAAGTGAAGGTGGAAGACAACACCAGAATCGTAGTAAGTGGATATGACAAGGCTGCCATTGGTCAATTTGCTGCTTCAATTAGGAAATGGAGACCCCCCGAACCTTACAAAGGTAAAGGTGTGAAATATGCTGATGAAGTAGTACGAAGAAAGGAGGGCAAAGCTGGGAAGAAGAAGTAGATATAGATGTTATTGCCATTGTTACATTTTTGTCTGCTCGTCATGCTTGTCGACCTGCATAGGCTGTATCATGCTTGTCGATCTGCATAGGCAGTATCAGGTATACTGACATGACAATTATCTTATCGGTATATTTATTGGTTATTTCATTTTAATTACTTGTATTCCTTCTCTTCTTTGCCATACAATTATTTCTCTGTTTTATATTCTCTTCTGTTATGGCTTGAGAATTGTTATGATTGGCATTTACAACAATTCAGAGCTTGTTTAGGCTAAATGGTTTTGAAAATTGACATTTATAACTATTGGATAGTTGAATCATTTTGATACCTATAAAAGTAAACAGTGGATGTACAAGTCTGATGGCAAAAACAACCATGGACCTTTAGCACAAAATTTTCTGCCACATCTCCAAGGGGATAGTTAAACAAGGCTTGTTAGGCATTTTAGTCAATGTGAGTCTAATTTTGAGCTTCAATGGGCTAGCCATTGGGCTAGTTATTTTACCATCCTATTTTTTTGGTGGTTACAATTGAAGAGCCCCAGAGGCTCTCTATACAATTATGTATGTATATATTTTAGATTTTTGTATATTTATGTCTTGGATTTGGGATTTGAAAAAATTATTTATAAGTCCTATTAGGGAGACTTATACTACATGTGGTCCTACTAAAAAATTTATATTTCCATAAGTCCTGTGGAAAGTTTGTTGACACATTTACCCTCAATATTAGTTGTTAATATCATAAATAATAGTAAAACCATATATAGAAAATTGAATGTTACCATAGGTCATATCTATATAAACGTAACGTAACGTGACACCTACATAAACGTAACGTGACACATGTACGTAACGTGACACCTACATAAACGTAACGTGACACCTATAATTTATGGTGACATTCAATTTCTTATATTGGAAATTGAATGTTGCCATAGATCATATCTACATAAACGTAACGTAACGTGACACCTACATAAACGTAACGTGACACCTATGATCTATGGCAACATTGAATGTTGCCATAGATCATATTTATATGGGACGTAACGTGACACCAACATAAACCAGTAACATTTTCACATTCAATTTTAAAAAATAAAAACTCATTAAGTTTGTGAAACGTAATGTGACACGTTACGTTACGTTTATATAGGTGTTACGTTACGTTTATATAGGTGTCACGTTATGTTACATTTATGTAAGTGTCACGTCACGTTACGTTTATGTAGGATTTTGTGGAATACATTCCTATCTAAAGAGGACTTGAGACTCTATAAGAAATTACACAGGACTTAGCCTAGCATAAGTGTCTGAAAAAGGACTTATAAATAAGTCTCCCTTGGGATTTTATATATTATATATATGTGTGTGTATGTAGTAATTTTATATGTTCTTTCAATTCTGTTTGATGAATTACGGAAAAATTTATTTTATATTTTGTATTTTTTTTCTCCTCATTCTACAGGTTTTGTATGTTTGTATGGACAAATTTATTATTATTGTAAATTTATATTAGTAAAATATCAACAATTAGTATTTTTTTATTTTAAAAATTAATTAAGTTAGTTTAGATGATTTGCTAAAATAAAGAGTGTGGTTGATTAGGTAAAATAAAGAGAGTATTTTTTTTATACTTTAGCTAGTGAAATTTAGAGAATGTGGTTGGAGTTGCTTAGGTGAGGCATATCACCTTTGTATGCTAAAGTCAGTGGCTCTTACTAACTACACGAGGAAACCAAATTGTGACCCCTCATGCATGAAACTAACTTCATATCATATGGGAACATTCAACCTCTTACTAACATTGACTTGGGGAGATTTCTGATGTTTTAAATTCAGTGGTCTATGTTGCCCTGCATGGCATTACCTAGCATTACGCAAAAGATTAAATTCAAGATTGTAACACAAATTAAAGGCATAGGGATCCTGTGTCCCCAAAAATGTTTGTCCCTTTGTCCCAAGCCTTCTCCCAACTTATCATGTCTTAAAATAAATTTTCTTTTAAATTGAAAATTAGCACTCTTAAGGAGAAAGGTGCAGCTAATTATGGGTTAGTTTAGGATGAACAAAACATGCAATTTTAATGAACATAACTGAAGTAAATAATCCAAAAAATAAAGTTCTAATGAAAAAGAGAACTGAAAGGAAAACAAAAGAGACGGTTCTGTCAACATGATCAAGGTTGGTTTATCAAAAAAAAAAAAAAAAAAAAACCACTTTTATTCTGAGAGTTGATGTAAAAGACATAAGACCACCATTCTTCATCCACAAGCCTGAGACATCAAACAAACTGAAGAAAATATGATAGACATAGCCTGTATTATAGCTCACTACTTCCTTGACAAAATAACTTTCTGCATATTTGAAACAGAGGGCGCCTTGACACAATTATACGCCCTGACACAGAATCTTCCAGGTTAATCAGAAAGCCGCGAAAAACTAAGCTTTTTGAATTGATCAGTAATAGGCCTGGACCATGATTTATCAGTATTCCCACATTTTAAGTCCACAATTTCAACAATACCAAATCCTTTCTTTGTAGTTCTTCCCCTTCTGGAAGTTCTATCCATGGAAATGTCTTCTGAACTGAGCATAGGAATGCCATGGGGAGAATGGCGGGTGTTGTGTAATTGCTTCTGGACGCTCCCTCGCCTTCTACGATCAGAGCATTGCTCATGTTGTCAGCTCTTCTCATTTTGTAAGATGACATTCTTCTTGGTTGTAGCCTTCTTGTTGATACACCACAATCAACGGAAACTGGGACAGTTTGTGTGTGAGGTCGGCTTTCACAGGATATCGGCATCTGGGGTGTGCTCTTGATGGCATATAGTTCATGGGTAATCAGAGCACTGATTGTTCCAATGGTACCCACTCTGATAGCTTCAAGTGCGTGAACCACGATGCTCTGGAGTTTGTATTAACAGTCTAATCAGATTTTGCTCATAGAAAACAAGCTCTGAAATGCCCTGTTCAAAGAAGAGTTATCGGCAATCAGAAAACAAGCTCTTAATGGGGTCGATCTTGTCTCTCACCCAAAAATGGGTTATGTCAACTCTGCTCACCCCATTACTATTGCTCTCATTAGTTCGGGAGCACCATCATCATGCGTAGTTGATACAAAGAGTAGTAGTTTTTGTTATAATATTGCAACAATCAATTTAAAGAAGCCAATTTTATGCACTGAACTGTAACATAGGTATGAAATTGTTTGGAAAAAGGAATATTCACGACTTTAAAGATTGGTATTTCAAGAATATGAATCATCAAAATTGAGTGGTTGGGGCTTATCCAGTTGGTGTCAGTTCTTCGTTATAGAAATCATACACTAAAACCCACCAATTATTATGGCATGAAGAAGAACAAAAGAAGCCCAAAATATGATTGAGACCATTTACAGAAAAAGAAAGATCTGAAATTCTCGCCTATGATAACTAATTAGAAGCATACCTAAACAATAACCATCATCTTCAAACGTTTCCTTATAATCAGTGAGTTTAGTTGTATACAAAATTGAATCGAGAACCCATCAGTGAAACTGATGAGAGAGAGCAAACAGAGGAACAAATAGAAGAACATGAAGAGAGTTCGAATACATTCCAGAGGGAAACCAAATGGTGGTGATCTACCAATGGGAGATGCCACAAAAGGGTCTCAAAAAATCATATTATAAAAATTTGTGCAACTTAATAATTTGATATAAAGAATTGCAATGTCAGTTTTGTTTGACTTTGGCTAACTTTTTCTGTCGAATAATGCTATATTTACCAATAATGTACTAACTAATATATCTAACAGATGATGTGACATAATTTTAAAATTTTTAAATATTTATAATTTATATAATAGATGGAGTCAGTAATAATGACATAATACTAATTGATACACTAATGTGTACATTAATTAGTGCATATAGCACCACCATTTTCTGTCTCTATCAGCAGTTGGTTTCAAGCACGCTCAATCTCATGATTACACGAGCAGTTGACTGTTTCCATTTTTATTTTATTTTATTTTTTGAGCTCTCTTAATGATATTATTAAGAGATTGTAAAACATTATTGAATTATAAACTTTGGAATATAACAAATGATCAAATTACTGGGCATTGGGCGGCTAGATTTTTCAATCATCCCCTCATAAACCACATGTGAGATCAATAATTTGCTAGACATCTGTTAAAAAAAAAGGTTATGCTAAGCATTCAAACCAAACATCATAGACCCCAGCAATAATTTAATTAAATCATAATAATTTGATGGTTATTACAAATATCTACATTAATTAGACATTCTACATTAAAAAAAGTTTAGCTCATAGCGTAAGACTGGATAATTTTCAGCATAAGAAGACAACAATTCCCTTTGCAGACAATTATAATTTTTCTACCCACTCATCTTTGCCAGCCAAAATGGATGTATGAAAAACATCAGATGTATATTGACTGGCCTTGTTTGGGGAACTTGTTATCACATCACTACCTACTTTTCTGCATTTCTTTTTGTAAAAAAGCCAATAAATTATTAAAATTGTCTATTCCCAAACGAGGCCTATTAATATAGTAAGCAAGCAACCAATTTGAACAAATTTCTAACATCCAATAAAGGTCAGTTGAAGAAAGACCATGGCAAAACACCAGCTGTTGACTGGGTATCATTTCTCCAGTTCTTTTGGTCCCCAAAGGCCCCTAAAGGCAGCACAATAATCTTCAGAGACTAATCTTTCTACCAAACAAGGTTACATGAAGTCATATAATTCATAATTTTTTTAAACGAGGATGATGCCAAATCCATGTGATAACGTGGTGCAATGTGTTGATTTGGGGTTAGTAGAACTGAAAATCAGCAAGGCTAATATACTATTAGTTGATTAACTTTCCAGAGTATCACATTGCCATTATTAGCATCATCACCACAGTGAAGATTCGGGTGGAAGCGATAGTAGTCAGTACAGAAGAATGCTAACTGTTTGTTGCAAATTTGTTACTGGAACTGCCAGTACGCTGTTTCCTTTATACTAACACCGCTCTTCTGAAACAAAGGGCAGTGAAGGAAACAACCAGAAAAAAGAATACAAACACTATCTGAATGCAAAAAATTTAACAGTAAAGCAACATACTAAAGCTATTACTATCGTAAGCAAGGCCCTGACCTAAACCAACACTGCACATGTCCAAATTTATTTACACGAACTGTACTAATATTCATCCGTTTGCAGCAAGCTCCGACCCTTCCCTGCATCCTCTGCGCTGCAATCAAAGAACCAAACACAAAGCAACAAGTAAAAGAACTTTTCAAGTAGTCTAAAATTGTAATCACAACATGAGCTTAACTTCTGATACTGTGAAACTTCCCGATCACACACAAGTAACCATGCAAGCATTAAATAATATATTCAGATGCATTATCATTTGTACACTCCAATCATACACATTATACCTAAGAGCTCGCTTCCTGCTCATTCTCATCATGGACTTCAGAAGATGATTTTCCAGATTCATCAGGCTTCAATTCTTCATTGCCATTCTAGTAATTCAAAAAAAGAAAAAGAAGAAACAGAGAATCAAAAGAAGCACAAAATTTAGTGAAACTTAACAGCATTTGAAGAAGTGAAATGAAGTAACAAGCTGGACAATGATGATTTGAAACAGTGATAAAAGTATACGAGTTTGCTGTTAAACTCTTCCATTGCTTTCTCATACTCCACCTTCTTCTTCATAGCCTTTGCCACGTAAGGAGCTTTCTCCTATACGCAAGAAGAAAATAGCAGTTACCGAGCAAACGATTCAAAAAACACAAAACAGCTAAACAGTTCTCAGAATGCAATATCAATATATACCCAAAAAAAAAAAAAAAAAACACTACAACATTTTCAATGGAAATTGACTAATAAGCTAAACATGAACTAATTCAACATGGATAACTGTGACTTAGAACATAGTAATATTGATCACAACTTTGAATATTCATTTTGGTTATCACAAGTGAAAGTAGATCTTACAGATTCAGACATTTCTTTCCATTTCACTCCACCAGCTTTCCCAACCTGAAACTCACAGATCTCAGAAAACAAATTTGTAATAGTGAAGAGCAGACTTCCGTTTGGTTGCAAAAAATTACAGAAAAACAGTTCTGATTCTAATTGTTTGATTTATTGCTCTCTTGGAACTGAAATTCAATCGTACAGAGCCAACAAAACAACCGAGTTTAGATCAAGTTTTCAAAACCAAAACAATAGAAAACATTTAAATCCTGCATTTCAATTTCGGTAATTTTTCTTAGTTTTCTCTGCAACCAAACAGAAAGTGAGAAAGTTCAGTAAGCAGTAAATATCGAACAAGGCTTATATATCGAAAGCTAGATCAAAGTTTCGTATCTCACAACTGAAACCGATTTGTTATCAGGAAAATTCTCTTTGAACGACTTCCTGAACTCCTCCCTATTAATCCACCATCACCAGAAGGAAAAAAAGAAAAAAAGAAAAAAAAAAAAGGAAAAAAGAAAAAAAGAGCATCAACAAACGACGAACACAACAGAAAAAATCACCATACAAAGAGAAAATCGATCAATACGAAAATGCGAAGTAAAATCTCACATGAAGACGAAGAATGCACTCGAAGGACGCTTCGGAGCAGCGGAGTTCTTCTTGCTCGCTTTCTCCTTCTTCGCACTCGCATCAGCCTTACGTTTCTTCACCATTCTTCGAAACACAAGCATAAAAGCAAAATCAAAAGCAGTTGAAACTCAACGAGGAGAGAACCATAACGAAAATGAAAACAACAAAAACGAAATCAGAAAACAAATACCGTACTCTGAGTCAATTTTCTTGTGAGCGATTGAGGTGGCTTTCGGTCCTTTCATGGTGTGATCTTCTGAAACTGAGAGACTTGGAGAGTGAGAGACGAATTCGAAATTTCAAAACTCGGAAAGTGTTGAAACGTGAGAGAGTAGTGAAGCGTCGCGGCTATTTATAAGGGGAGGAGGTTTGTGGTTGTGAAATGGAATGAAATTGAAATTGAAATTCAGATGCAAATTTTGTTTTTCATTTTGCCGGGAAGGAATGATGGAGGTCGTGGCAGTTACGGAGGGAGAGAAAGAAAGAGGGCACTCGCGGTTGCTGGAAAATGAAGACGCTTCAGAGGTTTGACGCGTGGTCAAGTGAGGGTATCTTAGTAATTTACCCAATGTTGTGGTGGAAGTTTACGAAGGACAAGGAGTGAGTATTGCTGTGATACACATATCACACGGTTTTCCGATAAACGTCTCCCCGGTGCATCGAATGTCCAATACGATAATACTGGTTAAGTTTTTAAATTTTATTTTAAAATTTATAATTTGAATCCTAAAAATAAATATATATTAAAAATTATTTTCATCTTGAAAAAATAAGAAAAAACATAGAAAATAATAATTATTAATTTTTTCACCAACTAATTTTTGTAAATTTTTCCAAAAAAACATGTTCAAATAACTCAATTATATGGTAAAAGCTTTGGCCGTTCTTTGGAATAGGCTTTTTTAGCATGATTTTTTAACTATTTAATTATTTTAGTCTGATTAAAAAAATTATATTTGGGGTGATTTATTTATTTTAGTTGATTTGATGGTTGTGAGTAGATGTGAGAATTTGCAACATGACACGACAAGATAACACGACTTAAACCGTACACGAAATTAGCGGATTAGGATTGATTATTTCCTGACACAAATAGATATATGGCATGACCCGATAACATGAATATGAAACAGGTCGGGTTAGTGTTAATTCTGTATAACACGAAATTGGCACGGATAACTCATATAATGAAGAATTAGTTACACATTTTAATATTACTTCCTGTAAAGAGTACCATGACATTTTTTTTTTAATCTCTTACGTAATTATATCCAATTTATTAAAAAGTATATAAAATACAATTTTAAGTTTAAGATAGGTTTATCCATGTAAAAAAAAAAAAAAAATAGAGTTTAATATAGGTTTCTATTTGCTTTTTATTGAACTTAATGTATTTTGGAATTTTTATTGATAAATCCCATTTAGGAGTGTTCTAACCCAATAAGTCTATCAAGGAATTTTTTAACCTACTTAGTCCTATGTATTTATATTTTTATTCTATAAAATCTTTTTTCTTGATTTACACTATTTTCTTAGATTCTTATGCCCTTATATTTAATATTGATATTTAATGTTAGGGGAGAAGAGAGAAGAGAAATGACCAAGGCATAGAAAATTTCATACGTAAATTAAATAACATTGATGTTATTATTTTATATTATTATATAATGTGAATATATTTTTAACTGACTACATATTAAAAATAATGTGAACATTCTTTCTCATCTGATGTGAATATATTTTTAATTGACAACACATTAAAAATAATGTGAACATTATTTCTCATATGATGTGAACTTTAGCATCACTTTTATCATAACGTCATCTGATGTGAACATTCATATTCACGTCATCTAATGTGGCATTCACGTCATCACGTACAGTCATATTTATATTCAAATGAAAGTTGAGGCTTGTAATTGTGTAATTTGATGCAATGTTGATGTGAACCTCAACATTACCTTTATCACAACGTCATTTGATGTGAACATTTACATTCACGTCATCTAATGTGAACATTCACGTCATCATGTACAGTCAACATTTGGATGCATGAGAACTACCAAAACATAACAACAATCGATAAAGAACCATGTTTAATTTTTTGTGTAATATATATCAATATTAAATAGTGGTGTATAGTTAATGCATTTTTTTGGAGTGGAGATATGGGGAATAAGAATGGTCATAGGAATTACTAAAACATAATGACAATCAATATTAAATATCAACATTAATGGGGGAAGGAGAGATTGAGTGTATTTTGGCCTTTTTACCTCAAATAGGACCTAATGGAATAGTCAAAAAGAATATGGATTTGATGGAATAAAACTCTTACAAATGAGATTTATTAAAAAAGCTCCCATGTATTTTTTGTCTATTATTTGAGTTAATCAAGTAAAAAAATATAATAATAAAATATATTTTTTATAAATAAAGAAAATAAAATTAGGTTGAAATTAAATATTTTTATAAATAATTTCATTTAATAGAGATTAGTTTCATTAAATTTAACTTGTGAACAAATTTTAAATTTTTTTTTTATACATTTGATAGTTTTAGTTAACAGTTAAATTTTTCAACATGACATGTGAACACGACACAAACCGAACACAGATTGAAAATGATATGACACGATAACACAAAATAATAAATAGGTCAGGTTAGTGTTAAGATAATTCTGACACGAACATGAGATGATATGACACAAACACGATCTAACACGACACGACCCCTACCCTTAGTTGTGAGAGAAAAAATAAAATGATTATAATTTGTATATAAAATTTTATCTTATTAATTTTTTTTTTGTCTTTATTAATTATTTTAGTCAAAAAATTGCATCTCAAACAAGGCCTTAGCCCAGATTAAAAAAAAACAAAACTTCCTTACACATTCTTATGTTGTTATTGAATTTTTTTTTTATATTTTTTATCAACTAAGCCCATAGATATAGAATGCAAACCCTACATCTGATAAAAAAAAAATTCTATAATTTAGTTAAGATTTATTTATTTAAAAAACAGTTAGATTGTATTTGGATCTTAATTTTTTTGAGTGAAAAGAAAGGAAAATAAAAATGGAAAAAAAGAAAAAAAAAAGATTATATTAAATCAATTTGTTGGATAGAAGGATCAAAGGAGTCTTGTTGTCTCAGAGGCATCAAAGAATTTGATCCTCTCTTCTGAATTTTTATCTCAATATATATATATATATACAGGAACAGAAAAATCTCATTAACCTAATCATTATTTCCTATTACTGCAATGTAAGAACTTTCATTTGTTAGTGATGTCAAATATTACCGTTATACTAAACATTTAATTAAAGTTTAACAATATTTTATTAATTTCCAATTGACAGCATGAAAAATTTAAGGGTTTACTGAATGAAATGAAAATCTATTGCTTTCAAATCCGACCACACCTGTCTTCTTGTTAGAATCAGCCCAATATCTTCTTTTTGGGCCCTCCAGTGATCAAAACTTGGTCTATCCTTATGTGCATTAATGTGATTGCTATGTTTTTGTGGCTATTGATGAAAACATATATTTATACATAACATGGTTCTTTCACTAAAATCTCTCTATTTGCCCAATAAACTATAAATGTAACGAGTCACATTACAAATAAGCAATATAATTATATAGCATTGTCGCACCTTATAAGGATGTTTAGTGGAGATTGTTTTAAGTTAAAAGTTGATAATCAGAAAGTAAAAGTCAAAAGCACTTCTTCCTCAACTTTTGAAAAATCAAATTTTTTTTTATTTATTTAAGTTATTTCTGCATAATAAGCTATAAACAGAAGTTGTATCAAATAGTTTGTCACAAATTTTCAAGTTAAAATAAGTTATAAGCTACTTGTATAATCTCCACTACACTCCCATGATAATGTTAGACATATTATTGTGGGGGGTAGAAGTTTGGCTGAAATATTTTATGCCCAAACAATCTAAGAAGAAGAAGACCCAGCACAATAACAAGCTCAAAACATGATCGGCTAAAAGAAACACAATATAGTCGATCACTATAATCAGCATTAAGAGGCACGATTTAGCCAATCTCTAAGAAGTGACTTCTGATGAGTGTCACGCCCCGAAATAAATGCCATAAACCGACTCCCAACAATATATACACAATGAAATAAACAAAATAATAATATTTCATTAATCAGAGTTGGTATACAAAAAGTGACACATGCATTATACATTCATAAATGATTCATCCTGAATTTATAGCATGTGTTACAACTAGTAATAAGAAATGAAAACTAAACAGATATTCAAATGCCCTAAAGGCTTATATCTTTCCAAGGCCGTGCTTGGTTACAACAAAATGAGTCAGAAGCTCAATACAATTACAACCCTAGGCTTGTACAAAAGTTAAACATAAAATAAACAAAATGAGCCTTCAACCCCACAATTCTCCCAAGCTAAGTCCTTGGCGGAGGCATATCACCAGTACTTGAAAATGATTTTTTCCAAGTAGGGTGAGCTAAAGTCCACTAGGAACAATCTAACACAAAGTATGAATCTTAACAAAAATATAAGTATGATGTGCATATACAATACCTGTGATAAAACCTTTCATAATCCACAAGATCATAATATGCCAAGTTTTATATCTCATTTCATTGTTCATATCCATTTCATTCAATCAGCCAATACTGAGGATACAACTCATTGGGTCTCAAATCAATATAGTTATCATACAAATTCATTCACTTGTCATTTTAAGGAAATTTCGTTCGCGGGATCGACACCCATGTACACAAATGGTTTTCAAGACTTTCACCCTGGACACACAGGCTAACTTAATTCACTGGAGTCCATCCCCTTTCTCCTCCCAAACATGGAGTACATTTCTTTTCTCCTCCCAAATATCATATATATAAAATGTATTAAAACACAATCATGTTTAATGACAATCAATAAGAGATTAGTTTTAATCTACCTAATCTTCATGCAATGTCTATAACAATCATAGCTATCCTCCACCGATAGCCCAAAAACAGATATTTCTAAACAGATATACAATCTCCAAGACAGATAAATTATCTAAATTTCCATAGGTAAGAGGTAATATATATCCAACTCCACTATTTATATAAACATCTATCCAATTTCACATTTCCAATACTAATTCCATTATTTATACAAAATAATTATTAAAAACAAATTAGGGCAAAGCTCTATTTTCTCCCAAAATCCAATCCAAGTGTCAGAATCAACAATTTTAACACAATACATCCTCATATCTACACCCACAATCATTTTCAATACTTTCATTTGCAAACCCCTCTTTTGATTTTAAACCAAAACCCTAAGTTTTGTCTAAACTCCTCAAAATCCCAACATTTGTTTACACAACAATAAATAACTAAGTTAAAAATTATATAAGAGTATAGAAAGTCCCTATCTCAAGTTTAGGAGACCAAGGGTGAAGTAAAGAAACTCCAAAGACGCTGAAACCAAGATTGATTCAAATCAAAACGTAGCTCTTGAGGTGCTTTACTTGTTTTCCAAAGACACTAGGGTAGAGAAACCAATGGATCTAGGTAAAATTGTAGAGAGTGGGTGAGTTATAGAAAGAGGAGGTCCTGATCTAGGGTTTGAGGGAAAAAGATGTGAAAAAGTGATGTAAAAAGGTGTTGCTGCGAACTGATATACGCATAGTCCGCTCGAGCGCAAGAAGTGACACTCGAGCGTCAGACACAACAAGTTGTTCCGCTCGAGAGCAGATTACATACATCCAGTAGTTTTGCAAACAACAGATCAACGCTCGAGTGCAAAAAATGGCCGCTCGAGCGCAGAAAGAACTGCTCGAGCTTAGAGTACACTCTTCTAGTAGTTTTGTAGACCTGCAAAAGTACTGAGAGTTTGCAAAGCCCGCTTGAGCGTAAGAAGTGTCGCTTGAGCAGAAGAGTAAAATTCTAGGCAACAAGAGTTGGAAAACCGAGCAACCAACCTGTCCCAAACACAACCACAACAACCCAACAGCCAAATTTAAGGGGAAAACAAGGGAAGCAAGGTATAATCAACAGTATGAAACCATGAAACCTGTATCCAAAATACAGCAGGGGTCGGGTCAAAATCAGAATTGCTATAATGAAGGCTATTTGTTTGATGAAAGCGGAGTTATCCAACTGCATATGATAAGAAGAAGAAGACCGAGCACAAAGACAAGCCCAAAACATGATCGGCTAAAAGAAACACAATGTAGTCGATTACTATGATCAGCCATAAGAGGCACGATCTAGCCGATCTCGTAAAAGTGACTTTTGATGAGGGCCATCCGTTTGATGAAATAGGAGATATCCAATGACATACGACAATTGCAAATTGGACATCGTTTGACTATAAAAAAAGAAAGCAATCTAAGTACAGACATACAAAACAAATAATTCATTATATTTTCCTATTGCAAATGAGTCGAGCCGAGCCGTGCTTTGTTGAGCTCAAGCTCAATTCATTTTCTTATCGAGCTCGTTTATTGAGCTCGAGCTCGACTCGATAAGTAAGGACACTCGAGCTCGGCTCGGCTCGGCTCGTTAATATTAATGAAATTCGAGCTCAACTCGGCTCGATAAGATTTTTTTAATATTATTTATATTATTTAAATAAAAAATACTATTTAATACATAAATAATGTATTTATTATATAATTTAAGTAAAGATAAATAAGCTGAGCTTATTTGAGTTCGAGCTCGGCTCGTTTACTAAACGAGGCGAGCCGAGCCGAGAGAAGCCCTTAATAAGCCGAGCCGAGCCTGTTCGTGAACAACTCGGTTCATTTGCAGCCCTATATATGATCAAGATATTTGACTCAATCGTTGGAGAGTCTTCCCGACCATTGTAAGTCGAGAAGATATCTGACTTTGTAGAATAGACAAAAGCTTGGACGCACCTTTTCACTACTGTTAGGTCCCGTTATTGTCAAATCCGGAGACAAAACTTTGTGTTGGTAAAAATGTAATTTTCTTGTGTTTTTGTTCTTCCCGCTCGAGCGGGGTCATGTGCGCTCGAGCGGAGATTGAAGGATCTCAGTATTTTGACAGGGCTGCAAAAAGTACTGGGGGATGTGTTTTTACGCTCGAGCGGAATATCCAGCGCTCGAGCGCATTTCAGTTTAGTCATGCGCATATTTTTGTTCAGTCCGCTCGAGCGGACTGTGGAGCGCTCGAGCGGAGATCACGGACCCAGATCTTCTATTTAAACCTGTTGGGGTTGTTTTTTAGGATTACTTTTCTAGATCTTATTTAGGGTTTTCTAGGGTTTTGTTTGAAGTTTTCTTTTGAGGTTTTTTGATAGTTTTCTTGATGTTCTTGAGAGAGTTCTAAACTTATGATTTGAGATTCATACATCAAGAGGTTTGATACTTCATATTTAAGAGAGTTCTCTTCGGTGGCTTCCGAAGATCAAGACGTAGAGTTTCAAAAGGCGTTTGATTCTTTACGTAGTCGTTAATTCGACAAGAGAAGTTGTGGAATCAACTTCAGGATTGATCAGTTCCGTGGCGAAGGCGTGGTGAAAGAGTTACAGAAGATTCAGAGACAAATTGACTGGGTTGGGTAATTTGTATGTTATCTTTGTAATCTTTTAGTCCTTCAGTAGTGGATTGATTAGTGGCGGTTCGCTCGTGATTTTTGTTGGGTATACCTCCTTATTGGAGTGTGGGACCCAATTGGTTTTGGAAAAAGAGTTTTAATTGGGCTTGGTTTAGTATAATATATTTTTATATATTATATTTGTGGAGGCCCAATTCAATTTGGATACAATTAGGGTTTGATTACAAAACCCTAATAATATTTTTAGTGTATCATTTTTGTTATTCCCCAAGAAAAACGTGGCGTCAGTGGGTTAGTGACCAAAAAAAACATTCATTGGTTGCTCTTGTTTGCTTTTGGTTTGACTTGGTCAAACAAAACTTTGGTGATTATTGGCTTTTCGGTGACAGTGACAAAGTTTGGAAGATTGATTCAATTTTGGTTTTGAAGCTTGGTTTTTTGGAGGATCTTCGGTTGGTGTCTGGTTCGTTATTTTGGGTCGTCTTCAATTTTGGTTCTGAAGATTTTGGTTTTTCTATTTGGTGAGGTCTTTCCTCTTGTTTATTTGTGATTATTTTGGAATTCACCTAAGGGTGGTTTTGTGAGACCATTCGTGTCTCGTTTGTAATCGTTTGAAAACTTATTTGGTTGATAGTGGAATCGGATTTCGATCCCGTGGATGTACCTCACATTGAGGGAACCACGTAAAAATTTTTGTGTTGCCTTTGATTTAATTTTTCCGCATTAATTTATATTCCCATTGATTGATTTACTTGTGGGGATTCATCGATTTTCCCTAACAACTGGTATCAGAGCTTACGGTTTATTTGAATTTATTTATTTATGTAAATCAATGGAGGGGAATGTGGGTCGTATGTCTAGCTTCAATGGAAGCAATTGGGTAACTTGGAAAACTAAAATGGAGGACATATTATTTTGTAAAGATTTGTATGGACCCATTGAGGGTGATAGTAACAAATCAAAAGATGGTTCTTTTTCAAAGAAAGACGTTGAGTGTTATTATTGCCATGAGAAAGGGCACATGAAGCGGGAATGCCGAAAGCTCAAGAATAAAGAGAAAAGGCGTGACAAAAGTGTGGATAAGAAGCAAGAAGACACAACAGCAGTTACTACCGATGATATCATGGTCGTTTGTGAAGATGATTGTATCAATTTTGTGGGCCAAGAGAGTCATTGGGTGATTGATTCTGGTGCTTCTTTTCATGTGACTTCTCGAGTTGATTTCTTCACTACTTACACTGCAGGAGATTATGGTTCTGTTCGAATGGGTAATGAAGGTTTGTCCAAGATTATCGGCATGGGTGATGTTTGCTTGGAAACAAATTTGGGCTGCAAGTTGTTGCTTAAAGATGTGAGGCATGTTCCCGACATTCGTCTTAATTTGATCTCTACTGGGAAGCTAGATGATGAAGGCTTCAACAACAAATTTGGTGATGGAATATGGAAGCTCACAAAAGGTTCTTTGGTGGTGGCTAAGTGCAAGAAGACTCATACACTTTATTCGATGCAAGGGAAAATTTGTAAAGGTGTTGTCAATGCACTTGAAGATGATACTTCTACCGAATTGTGGCACAAGCGGCTTGGCCACATGAGTGAAAAGGGGCTGCAAGTATTGTTCAAGAAAGAGCTTCTACCCGGTTTGAAAGGTACACATCTTAAAACTTGTGTTCATTGTTTGGCGGGTAAACAACATAGAGTTTCTTTTCATAAAAATGTTGTTTTTAGAAAAGAAAAGGTTTTGGAGTTGATTCATTCGGATGTTTGTGGTCCTTTAAAAGTCAGAACACATGGTGGTGCACTTTATTTTGTTACTTTCATTGATGATTATTCAAGGAAAGTTTGGGCTTATCTACTAAAAACTAAAGATCAAGTTCTAGAAGTATTCAAGCATTTTCAGGCCATGGTTGAAAGAGAAACAGGACAGAAATTGAAGTGCATCCGAACAGATAACGGTGGTGAATACATTGGGCCATTTGATGAGTATTGTCGCAGCCAAGGTATTCGGCATCAAAAGACAGTTAAGAAGACTCCTCAACAAAATGGCGTTGCCGAGAGGATGAACCGCACCATTGTAGAAAGAACAAGGTGTTTGCTTTCACAAGCTAAATTGCCAAGACCCTTTTGGGGTGAGGCAATGAGTACAGTGGTTGACTTGATCAATTTATCTCCTTGCTATCCTTTGAATGGTGATGTTCCTGAAAGAGTTTGGACTGGCAAAGATGTGTCTTATGAGCACTTGAAAGTGTTTGGTTGCCGAGCTTTTGTTCACATTCCAAAGGATGAGAGGTCCAAGCTTGATAGTAAGTCAAGGCAATGTATTTTTTTTGGCTATAGGCGTGATGAATTCGGGTATAGATTATGGGATCCGGTCGACAAGAAAGTTATTCGAAGCCGTGATGTTGTGTTTCTTGAAGACCAAACAATTGAAGACTTTGGTAAAGGTGATCAACCGGAGCCAAAAACTAGTGATCTCATTGACATGGATCCATCTCCTTCATCTCCAGTTGATGATGAAAATGGGGGAGATGTGCAGCCACCTATTGAAGATATAGAGGATGATGCTAATCCTAATGAAGTTGAGCCAGAAATTGAGGAAGAGCATCCAACTCGAGAACCGCCACCACAACTTGAGTTGAGGAAATCTACAAGGGACCGACAACCTTCAAGAAAGTATCCTCCCAATGAATTTGTGTTGATTTCTGATCAAGGGAAGCCGGAGAGCTACCAAGAAGCAATTGAGCATGCAAAGAAAGATGATTGGAAAAAGGCTATGGAAGAGGAGATGAATTCCTTACTTGAAAATCACACTTATGATTTAGTGAAGTTGCCTAAAGGGAGGAAAATTCTGAAAAATAAGTGGGTCTTCAAATTGAAGAATGATAGGAAGAATCTGAGGTACAAAGCGTGTCTTGTTGTAAAAGGCTTTGGGCAAAAGAAAGGCATTGACTTTGACGAGATTTTCTCGCCGGTTGTGAAGATGTCTTCTATTCGGGTTGTACTTGGCATGGCTGCAAGTATGAACCTTGAAGTTGAACAACTTGATGTGAAGACCGCATTTCTTCACGGTGATCTTGAAGAAGAAATTTACATGGAACAACCGGAAGGTTTTGTGGAGAAAGGGAAAGAGAAATTTGTTTGCAAATTGAAGAAAAGTTTGTATGGTCTTAAGCAAGCTCCGCGGCAATGGTACAAAAAATTTGACTCTTTCATGATGAATAATGGTTTTTCTAAAACCACTTCGGACCATTGTGTGTTTGTGAAAAATTTTCCGGATGGCAAATTTATTATTCTTTTGCTTTATGTTGATAACATGTTAATTGTGGGTCAAGATTCTACCATGATTAACAAGTTGAAGTTGGAGTTGAGCAAATCTTTTGCTATGAAAGATTTGGGGCAAAGCAAATACTTGGTATGAAGATTGTTCGAGATCGCAAAGAGGGACTGATTTGGTTGTCTCAAGAGAGCTACATTGAGAAAGTTCTTGAGAGGTTCAACATGAATAAAGCAAAGCCGGTTGGTTGTCCACTTGCGGGTCACTTCAAGCTTAGTTCGAATCAATGTCCTACAAGTGAGAAAGACAAAGAAGAGATGTTGAAAGTTCCTTATGCTTCAGCAGTTGGTTCTTTGATGTACGCCATGGTTTGTACAAGGCCGGATATTGCTCACGCCCGTTGGTGTGGTGAGTCGTTTTCTCTAATCCGGTAAAGAACATTGGGCGGCGGTAAAATGGATTCTAAGATATCTTCGAGGACTTCAAGGTGTGTTTGTGTTTTGGGGATAGTAAACCGATGCTTGATGGGTTCACGATTCGACATGGTGGTGATGTTGATTCTAGGAAATCTACTTGAGGGTATTTGATGACTTTTGCAGGAGGCTGTGGCATGGCAATCTAAATTACAAAAATGTGTTGCTCTCTCAACTACCGAAGCTGAATTTATTGCCATTACAGAAGCTTGCAAAGAAGAGTTATGGTTGAAGAAATTTTTGCAAGAGTTGGGTTTGAAGCAAGAAAGGTATGTGCTTTATTGTGATAGTCAAAGTGCTATTCACTTGAGTAAAAATTCTACCTTTCATTCGAGATCGAAACACATTGATGTGAGATACCATTGGATTCGTGATGTGTTAGATTCGAAATTGTTACAACTTGAAAAGGTTCACACAGATGATAATATCTCGGATATGTTGACTAAGACTTTGGCGAGGGAGAAACATTTAAGGTGTCGAACTTTGGCGGGTATGGTTGATGTCTCCACCTAAGTCGGTAGGGGGAGAATTGTTGGGTATACCTCCTTATTGGAGTGTGGGACCCAATTGGTTTTGGAAAAAGAGTTTTAATTGGGCTTGATTTAGTATAATATATTTTTATATATTATATTTGTGGAGGCCCAATTCAATTTGGATACAATTATGGTTTGATTACAAAACCCTAATAATATTTTTGGTGTATCATTTTTGTTATTCCCCAAGAAAAACGCGGCGTCAGTGGGTTAGTGACCAAAAAAAACATTCATTGGTTGCTCTTGTTTGCTTTTGGTTTGACTTGGTCAAACAAAACTTTGGTGATTATTGGCTTTTCGGTGACAGTGACAAAGTTTGGAAGATTGATTCAATTTTGGTTTTGAAGCTTGTTTTTTTTGGAGGATCTTCGGTTGGTGTCTGGTTCGTTATTTTGGGTCGTCTTCAATTTTGGTTCTGAAGATTTTGGTTTTTCTATTTGGTGAGGTCTTTCCTCTTGTTTATTTGTGATTATTTTGGAATTCACCTAAGGGTGGTTTTGTGAGACCATTCGTGTCTCGTTTGTAATCGCTTGAAAACTTATTTGGTTGATAGTGGAATCGGATTTCGATCCCGTGGATGTACCTCACATTGAGGGAACCACGTAAAAATTTTTGTGTTGCCTTTGATTTAATTTTTTCGCATTAATTTATATTCCCATTGATTAATTTACTTGTGGGGATTCATCAATTTTCCCTAACAACTTTTGATTACAGTTGAAGGTTCTTCAATTGTGTTTTTTTCCACGTAAAAAATCGTTTGTGTCGATTTATCGTTTATTCCTAAAAACAAACAATCTAAAATCACTCTCGTAAGTGCTTGTTGATTTTAGGTTGAGTGTTTTGAATAATTGGGATTTGAAATATTTTAATCTTGATCTAATCACGAATCACGTAAAATTTTCAACTACCTACTTGTGGAAACAAATCCATCCTCCATAATTATTTTATTGCATGAATCATTATCTCTCACACAAAAATGGCGGGCAAATCGTCCAAGTATTATTGGTGATTTATGCGATGAAATATAGTTTTATGTCCGTATACTTACTCTAACACAAATGAGAGAATGAAAACATAGTCAGAAAAAAACGATAGGTAATTCTTTATCCTTCAGCCTTCCAAAATCAAGGCTTTGACAAAGGAGGGAATGGTCCATACATAGTTTAGAAGAATTGTTGCTTTCAATGGCAAGAATAAGGGCTTAGTTGTCTGGTTTGATAATTCCATCCAGAGTAAGGCCTTAACAATTTAGGGATTTTAAAATAAATTATTAATATGAAAGATAATATATTTTTGCTTCTCAACACAGAGTCAAAATCAATCACACACACACATATATATATATATATATATATCTTACTGTACATACACTAATTCAAAATCAATCACAGCCTTACCAAAGGAAAAGACATGACATCCAATCCAACTATTAAAAACAATTATAAATAGATATTGGTCCACACAATAATATTTTTCAAATCCAACAGCAGTATACACAACCATGGTTCATAACAATATATAGCAGTACACATAATCAAATGGTCTCTTAGATTTACATACTTATTATGAGCCCAAACCAAGCAAATCTTAAATTAAAAAAATAAAAATAAAAATAAATTCATTTTTGACACATCCAAATGAACAAATAACCATCATTCAACATATTTGTGACATACTAGCTAACATAAGATGATAATGAGCCAAATTTTCTTTGATAATTTGAACTCCCATGTAAAGGCAAAGCTAACCTTGTTTGAACATGTCACAATATTGAATCACCTGTAAGCAATTTGAACAACTAAACCATGTCAATAACTATACAGTTACATATTTTTATAGTGTTACACTTTTTCATTGAAATGTTACTCAACAATAATAGATTATATTATATTTCAATTTTTTTTGTAACATTTTGGAAAAAAAGAAGAAGACATTATACTACCATAAAATATGTAACTGTATCACAAATCATTGTAACTTCATTTTAAAAATCACAAATTGTCGTAACACTACACCAACAAATTATGTAACATTTGTTACAAAAATTCGTAACATTTACTTAAAAAATATCTAACTAGCATTTCCCTTGATTAATTATATAACTATGTATAAGACATGGTCTATATTAATTTTTAAATACCATTTTACTCGAATAATATAAATATTAATGTATATGAAATCTATCCAGTGTCCATGAATATAAGATTTACATGAATATGGTACTTAGACGGATACTTATATTGGACACTCATACTTGAGTTCATATATGATGTAAGGTTGAGTAAAACTAGCAAACACTTCTAACAAATCATTAAAATCACAATACTTCGGTGTGTCGGCAGCCAATAATATAGTGCGAACTAGTCTCAAACACCGAACTTCATGTAATTTAATTATTGTGCTGTTTTAAATTCTATAAATTAGTAGAAACCCTTTCAAATTATATTTCACCAGTAGAATTACAAATTCGAATTACTACTGTACATTACTAACATTAATCAGGAAGTATGTGTTAGACAAAGTTGATAATAATGAATATGAAGGTTTTGGATGACTATAAATAAGAGTCGATGACATACCTCTTCATTGGAATGGAAAGATTTATTGTTTTTCTCTCACATTAGGGGTCTAAAGGAGGGGCAGTCTTTTATTGACAATTGTACTGATGGTGGCAATTTATACCCAGAGCAAAAGCTTATCAGGCGTGGTAAATTTTTAAGGGAAACCCTTTCTAATTGAGGGGGCACGGGAATAATTTCAACTTGTTCGCTTGTTCCTTCCCCTGCATTTGATCCTCTGGTTTTGAATACCTCTTCTATGGACTCACAATATTCTATCTCAAGTGAATGTAGATCCTGCAAACTTCCAAGTAGTTCTGATGGAGCAACATACAGTAATTTTTTACACCAGAATACATTCAAATGTGTTACTTTGTTGAAGGAGTTGGTTGGAGGTGTGTTTATCCATATCTGTTCAAAGTAGTTCACGTTCCAAATCCACAATTCTTTCAGGCAAGGAAACATAATCTGTATTATTGATAATAACATGAGGAATAAGGAAAAAAATTAGTAACTTCTATGAAAAAGAAAAAATGACAGATAAAAAGAAAGAGCTTCAATCTCTCAAACAAGTGAAGAAACAATAAATCATATAAAAAAGTGTTACTAGTGGTTTAATTTTTTATACTTTCCTCTCATTGACCACAATCAAAAAGTGAAGAAACAATAACAAGATACAAATGAACAAATTAGAACTGGTTACCCTTTGAAAGTGTTAAAATTCTCTCTCTAATGAGGACCACGACTAAATGCAAGAGTGAGTACCCTGTCTCTCTCACAATAGAAATTTTCACATAAAAAGGTACATTTGAATTTCTAATCACAGGTAGGAGATGGACGATTTATTGGTATTATTATCATGCATTTTCATGAATTTCTAGTTCACCAACCTAATTGCATCTTTTTACCATGTCTCCCAATTCCATTACTATATCTCAACAATGATTTGCATAAACTTGGTAGAGAAATATTTAATAAATTTTATTATTTTAAATTCCTTAATTTGTTACTATTTTTTTAGTTAAGAAAGTAGAAAATTCACAAAAATGTCAAAGCCAAAAAAGTTAAAACGTCACAATATACATATCAATTATTCACTTTTTTTTCATACAATTCACTATTCAACTAAAAAATCATTTCAAACATATTAACTTTTTCACCGCACCAAAAAATCAAAAAGTTAATAAGAAAGACAAATTGTCAAACATGGCCTCGAGTCGGTTTGTAATTTTTTTCCACAAATTAAAATATCTAAATTAGTTCTTGTAGATAGAGTTTTCATTGAAAAAAAATAAATTAAAAAATACATATAATTTTTTGAGATGTCTGAAATAATGAAAATAAGAAAACAATTTAAAACAAATAGAGTAATAAAAAATGTGTAAATAGAATTAAGCAGAAAAACTTCTATTTACCTCTTAGTTATTTTTGAGACCACAATTTTATTGGAAAATTTTGAGTCTCTAATACTGTATTTGATTGAGAGATTTGAGGAGAGATTTAAAAAGGGAAAGAGAAAAGGTGTGTGAAATTAGGTGAAATGTAGGTATATTTTATTCACATTTCACCTATATTTTTCCTTTCTCTTTTCAAATCCCTCCCCAAATCTCCAAACCAAACACAGCGTAATAGTTAGGCTTGGCTTATTTATTTTATTTTATATTTTACCAATTGATAAATGATTAATTAACATTTTACTTAGTGATTATTCTTTTGTGGTGTGAGATTTTAGCTTCAACTCTTATAGATAGGAGTTTGATACCTTTTTTGATGGAATTTGTTTGTCCCCCATTATAGGAGTTGAATGTAGATAGTAGTTGTTGGGCTTGGGATTGGCTGTGTTAGGTTTGATGGTGGTCGTTGATTGTCTAGTTCTTGCTAGGCTAATAGTCTATTTGATATGTAAGAAACAACTCAAGCTCAACAAATACCATAATAAAAAAATCCATGATAGAATCAATAAACAACACAATACAATGTGAGATTTTGATAAAAAATTGACCCCCTAACTTTTTAGATAGAAATGTAAAAATATGGTCAATTAAACTAGCCCAGTTAACTAGGCTTAGGTCTCATTTGGCATGCAACAATTTTAGTCTAAAATCTAAAAAGTTACTAAAAAAACTAAAAAGCCTATAACCTATATCATAAAGTCAAAAATTTCCTTTACTCTCTACTTTTTGCACATATTTTCTTAAAAACTAAAAAGTCATTCCAAATGCGACCTTATTTTAGCCAAAAAGTTAAGTAAAATAGCATGTTCCCAAATGCGACCTTAGTTAGTTATTATAAGAGGGGTTAACTTGAGTCCATTACTTAATTGGGCCCAATCGAAAAGTCCAAAAATTAGTGAGCTTGGAAAAATTATTGCCAAATGGTCTCAAGTGAATTCTATTGAACGGGGCCATAAGAAAGCTAACAAATTGGGCCAAGGAAGATCCATCAAGAATATATCTCAAAAGAGATTCTAACAAGCCCATTCGAGGAGGCTCAAATCATACCTGCATCCGAGGAGGTTAACCGTTGCTTTCAAAAGAGATGAAACCCTCGAAGGAGATCCATTTTCTGAGGTATTGGCTTAGTCTTGAAAGGGTTCGGAACCACGAACCAAGAGACCTGTTTGAGCTCGGACTCAAAAGGGTTCGGATCAATGAACCTAGAGATCTGAAGCACTTGGCTTCGAACAGATTCGAATGTAATCTAAAAGTCGCTCCGTTAATAAGTCCTAGAACACTTGTAGGCTCAGAGCTTTTCAAGATCTACGCACCAGAACCATGGGTGTGATTGAGTCTAAACAAAGGACCCGATCCCAAGGCGGGTGAGTGGAGATAAATTCACTCTTCGGTTAAACTAGCTTATACCAAGGTCGAGGTAGTACGATCTAGGGGGTCCCTAAGACTTGGCAATATTTACGGCAGGGTGTTCTCTTGAACTACCCTTGACCCTTCTGCGGCAGAGTGTCCTCTGGGACTACCCCTGACCCTTTGGGATGATTGGAGATCATTGGTTAGGTGTCGCTAAGAAGAAAGGTTTGCTGAGAGGTTGATCTCTTCAGGGTTTTTTTTATCCTCGGAGAGGTCACCTCATCGGACAAGGTAGTTAGAGGGAATATTCCTCATGTGCCTTGCACATGGGCTCCATCCTACTTTATAAGGTGCCTATAAATAGCACCCACCCATAGCTTTACAAGGGATGGATTTCAAAGAGATAATTCTTGGGAGAGAACTAATTTCCTTTCTCCATTTTCTACCTTGATAGTGAAAGTGGGATATTGCCATTATTCTCTTTGTAACTACTTTTCCTTCTTCTTCACCCAATCTCTTATCTCCATCATCTCTTTGCTATTGTGTTTCTAGTTGCGACCATTAAAGAATCTAAACCTCTAACTATTTCTAGAATATTCGAAATTTTTGGCAACATTCGAATTTTTTGGCAAATATTTGAAGATTCCGGTAACTTTTCTGGCGACCTTCGAATTTTCCGGCAACATCCCCAAACCCACTCATACATTTGGCGACTCTACTGGGGAGGCGGATTGGTTAATGGTGGCAGCAAGATCCAAAACACATACAACACCGGCAAAAATGGAAAATAATGAGACTCACCAATAAGGCTCTTCCAATGGTAGCGATGAGAGGACTCAAGTTCAAGACTCACCTCTCATCCTTGAAGCCATTCAAGGACTCTAACACACTAAACAAGAGATCCTCACGACCCTTCAAAATCTCACCTATACCACGTTGGTGATGGGTTCGAATTTCAAACCACCGGCAACAAATGGAGGTCAAGTCGGCATTGGCAAGCATTAATAACTTCATGGTGACGTTGGGAATTGTCAAAACCATCAAGACCCACCCCCAATTCTCCCTGAAGTTTCTCAAAATTGTGTGCAAAATCAAGTGTTAGGAGGAGCAACTCATGGCCAACTTGTGGCCTATGGAGTGCAAAATCATGCACCTAGAGGATCGAGCCATGGTCCATCGGTGGCTGGAGGAGTTCTCAACGTAATGAATGGTGTTCCAATGGTTGTGGAAGTTCAAGGAAGGCCCACGGAGATTTCTCTACAAAATGGTGCTCCACCCATGCCCAATTTTGTTCCATCGATTGTAAATTCTACTCATGTACTGAGCGGGTCTCCTTTGGTTCCGATGCCAAGTTTGCAAGCCTAACCTGGTATAGCTACGGCATGCAATGGACTTTATGGGACCCAATTCGATGTCCTATCATCAAATGGCTTGTCTATAGGTGCCGATGGCCAATATTGTCATGTGTCTTCACCGATGGTGAATTCTCAACACCCAAATGGCCAAGTTACTCCAAGCTCAGTCTTTAGGTCTACAAACGAAGTTTCAGGAATACCATTATCAAGTTCTCTCCCTCAACAATTTCTCACTCTTGACGATGTGCGAACCATGTTTGATCTCGAATAGGACAGGAGGACTTTACTCACTTTGCCCGATTCGGATGTTAAGCCACCATACCCTATCGAGAGTTATCCATATTCGGAGGGGTATATAGTGCCGAAGTTCATCAAATTCAATGGAAAACAAGGAAATGCTTGAGAACATGTTGTTCGGTTCATCAAGTCTTTGGGGATTCATGGTTCAAATCATGTCCTCTGACTAAGAGAATTCTCAAAGTCCCTCACCGATTGAGCATATTGTTAGTACGTGAACTTGGCCCCAAACTCTATCCGAAGTTAGGAGGAGATGGTTAACAAATTCCATGCCAAATTCTTTCAAGTGGCCAAGAAAGTGACCACACTTACCTTGTGTAAGGAAAAGCAACGGGAGGGTGAAGACATTCTTGAATATATGAAGAGGTTCCAAGACAAAGCCGTGGACTATTATGAGGCTGTGGAGGAAAGCTACTTGGTCCAAATCTGTGCTGAAGGGGCATTCAATGGGTACAAGATGCTTCTTGTTAATCACAAGCTACCCACCTTCTCGACACTAATTGAAGCATCTTAGAACATCAACATATCTCAGTCTCAGGAGATCGGGTTCGAGACTAGTTATAAAACCAGTTTCAAGTCATCCCGAGGACCTTCTGCCACTGCGGTTTTCGTGTCTTCTACTCGAAAGTTGCAAGGGGAGGGATTCAGAGGGCAGAAGAGGAAAAGCTATGAAGATGACACTCACTTTCCATGTAGTATTGAGGAGGTGAAGGCCTTAGTCAAAGAATGACGAAGAATTGAAGTTACCTCATATCGAAGAGCTTTTACCGAAGAAGGATCGCGAGGGCTCTAATTATTGTGTTTTTCACTGATCATTAGGACATCTTACAAAAAAATGTTGAACGCTTAAGCAGGTCTTTAGAAAGAAAGTTGAAGCAGATGAGCTAAGTTTCAAAGAACAAGGGCTCCAGAATATCCTAGAAAACGTGGCTATGATGGCATATGATAGGCCAATGATTGAAACAATTGAAAACTTGGAGGATGATGACCACTCCCTCAAAGACGTCCTTGAGCCGAAGGATGAGGAGCACTTCTCCAAAGACGCCCTCGAGCCAGAGGATAAAGAATACTCCTTCGAAGATGCCTTTGAGCCCGAAGGCGAGGAAGTTTCTTATAGTGAACCTTTCAATCCAGAATGAAGAGTTGGTTACGAAGCATCCTTCAATCCAATGCCTTAGCCGGATCTCTCGAGGATATCCAAACTCTCGTTTAAAGGGTTAATAGAGGCTGATAATAAGAAGAAAGCATATTATTTGTATGCCATCCTACTTCAATGAAACTGAAGAGTTGGTTAACTATGAGCCGCCGAGGATAGAGAAAGATCCAGATCACCAAGCAAAGACTCTCTAAGATAGCATCAAGTTCAAACAGTTCTTTGATCAGCTTGGGCTTTCTAGGGAAGCGAGAACTGGAATTACCAAGTCCATTATCAATATTGCCAAGGCACACCATAAAGGAGATGTGATAGTTGAGAGATCTATTCCAAGGAAAGTAATGGAGTAGACTAATGCTATAATCTTTTCTGAGGCAGACCGGAAGTACCCTTTTCCACACAACCTACCACTCTATGTGACCGCTTATATCAATAAGGTTGAGTTCAAGTGGGCTTTGCTAGATAGCGGAGCTTCCATCAGTATCATGACCTGGGCAACTCTAGAGAAGGTCAAGATTTCTGGAAACCCCATCGTGAAACAACCAGTAGCCATCACGTGTTTCAAAGGAGAAAAGAAAGTTACTTTGGGATATGTGCCCGTTGATTTGGCCATAGGGGTGATTGGCTCGGCCACTAGGTTTCATATTACTGACTCTGAGACAAACTATCATATTATCTTGGGGAGGACTTGGATGCACAAGTATGGTGCTATGCCTTAAAGTTATCATTAATGTGTCAAAGCTAAGTGGGGAAATGAGACGGTGACTATAGAGGCTTCAGAAAGACTTTTTAGTACATGCGAGCCTTGTTACTCAGATGACAAACCAAAGGTCGAGTCAAGCAAATGGCCATTGTTCCAACTTTCCTCTTTGCACAAAAACTTTTTTGTCCCTCGGAAGATGATGAAGGACCGAGAGGGAGGCAAGACGGTGTACTACTTATGAAGGTGTTAGGGGTCAGTTTCTCTCATAGTTGGCCCCGAGTTGAAGGAAGAACCTCCCAATAAGGGCATAGTGTTAAAGCCTGAAATGGCTCCAGAAATGTATTCAAGATGGACCGAAGCCGCACCCGAGCAACTGGTGAAAGCTTTCTGAATGACTTCACAACTCTAGGGGAAAAGGTCAACATTCCATAGAAGAAGTCTATTTATGACATTTACAATTTGTATTTACTGTATTGTCCAAGAAATTTTATCTTTCTTTCTTATGTTATGAAGAAATTTATTTCCTCCACATTATGTATCTCCGTTAGAAGTTTATTTTCTCTATATTGTGTATCTTCATTGTGTTATATTGCTTGAGATAGTTTTTAATTTTTTTTTTATTGCCCCTTAAAGAAGGAGGAGAAGTAATAGACTCAGTTGCCAGCCATAAAGGATCTTTCTTGCTAAAGAAAGGAGTGTGCTTCCACCCAAACTTTCGAGGGACAACCCTTGCTTTCATTTGGCCTTCAAGGGACAACCCTTGTTTCCATCAGTGCAAGCTTCAAGGATCTTTCTTATTAAAGTAGAGTGTGTGCTCCCACTCAGACTTTCAAAGAACAGACCTCACTTCCATCAGTGCAAGCTTCGAGGATCTTTTTTACTGAAGTAGAGTATGTGCTCCCATTTGGACTTCCGAAGAACAACCTTCGAGACTCGGTTGCCGGCCAGAAGGGATCTTTTTTGCCGAAGTAGGGTGTGTACTACTTTCGAACTCATGAGAGACAGTTTTACTTCTGTTCAGACTTCTGAGGGATAACCCTTGCTCTCATTAGTTCGGGTTCTAAGGGCCCCAGGGTCGTGGATTTTGCACAAGAATTCATTTGCCTGAAATAGTAAAGTCGACAAATGAGATAAACAATATCGAGTTCACATCACGATTCAAGCATTACCAAAATAGAGGCGACATCAACAATAGTAATGAGTAACTTATGTTACAACAATTCTACTCCTCCGAGCAATTTCATGAAAATGTAAATGACATTCAACATCAGTGATTCAACTTATGCAAGATTATTAACTCTGATTTTTGCTCTACAAAAGTGTGTTTGCCAAACATGGCATAAGGATAAAAGATTCTTTCTATCAATATCATTTGACAATCTTATCCACAAATTATGATGAGTTATCAATCTTATTCAAAAGCCACATAAGGATAAAATATTCCCAAGAGTATGATGCGAAGCATGGCCGAAGAAGAGAAAATATGCATGTCCGAGAAATTCAAAATTTCTTATACATGCAAAGGGCAAAATGTAAGAGGGGTTAACTTGAGCCCATTAATTAATTGGGCCCAATCGAAAAGCCTAAAAATTGGTGAGCTTGGAGAAATTATTGCCAAATAGGCCCAAGTGAATTATATTGAACGAGCCTATAAGAAAGCTAACAAATTGGGCCAAGGAAGACCCATCAAGCATATATCTCTAAAGAGAGTCCAACAAGCCCATTCGAAGAGGCTTAGATCATACGGGTGTTCAAGGAGGTTAACCGTTGCTTTCAAAAGAGATAAAACCCTCGAAGGAGATCCATTTTCTAAGGTATTGGTTGAGTCTTGAAAGGGTTCAGAACCACGAACCTAGAGATCTATTTGAGCTCGGACCCGAGAGGGTTCAAATCCACGAAACTAGAGATCCAAAGCGCTTGGCTTCGAACGGATTCAAATGCAGTCTAGAAGTTGCTTCGTTAATGAGTTCCAGAACACTGGTGGGCTCTGAGCTTTCCGAGATCTACGCACCAAAACCATGGGCGGGGGGAGTCCGAACAAAGGACCCGATCCCGAGGATGGTGAGTGGAGATAAATTCACTCTTCGGTTAAACTAGCTTACACCCGGGTCGAGATAGCACGATCTAGGGGGTCCTTAAGACTCGACAATATTTGCAGCAGGGTGTTCTCTTGAATTACCCTTGACCTTTTTGCGGCAGGGTGTCCTCTGGGACTACCCCTGACCCTTTGGGATAATTGGGGATCATTGGTTAGGTGTGACTAAGAAGAAATGTTCGCTGAGAGGTTGATCTCCTCTTCGGGGTTTTTCTCATTCTTGAAGAGGTCACCTTCTTGGACAAGGTAGTTAAAGGAAATATTTCTCATATGCCTTGCACATGGACTCCATTTTACATCATAAGGTGCCTATAAATAGCACCCACTCATAGCTTTACAAGAGATAGATTTTGGAGAGACAATTCTTGGGAGAGAACTAATTTCCCTTCTCCATTATCTACTTTTAGAGTGAAAGTGGGAGATCATAGGAGAGCCTTGTCATTATTTTCTCTCTAACTACTTTGCCTTCTTCTTCACTCAATCTCTTATTTCCATCATCTCTTAATCTAAACCTCTCACTATTTCTAGAAGATAAAAATTTCCGGCGATAACTAATTTCCCTTCTCCATTATCTACTTTCAGAGCGAAAGTGGGAGAGCCTTGCCATTATTTTCTCTCTAACTACTTTGCTTTCTTCTTCACCTAATCTCTTATTTCCATCATCTCTTAATCTAAACCTCTCACTATTTCTAGAAGATAAAAATTTCCGGCGATATTCGAATTTTCCGACGGACACTCGAAGATTCCAGTAACTTTTTCGGCGACCTTCGAATTTTCCAGCAACATCCCTTAACCCTCTCATACAGTTATGCCTTAGTTATTTTCTAGACACTAAGACGTGTGCATTCGACTAAAAATTAACTTTTTGTTATTTAATTTTCCACATAAAAATTAATTTTTTAACATAAGATTCATGCACATGCAATGGAATATTAATTAACAAATTATCACTCAAGCACACCCTCTAATTTGCTATTGAGCAAGTACAATCCTACGTAATCAACAAACAAGCCAATACTTCTTTTTTTTCCTCAAATTTAATTTTTAAGTATTCATAATGAATAAACTAGAATTTCAATTCTATAAGATCCATATTTTTTTTTTTTGGTTAATATTACTTGCATTTTATGTTGTATTTTTAGATAAGAATAAGAAGATTCTAGGTTTAGTTCCTAAGGAAACCCATTGGAACGTGACCACCATAATTGCAATCTATTATTCTCACTCGTGCTGTAAATTTCCCTTTGAAAAAATAGAACAACTTCATCAAATGACAAAAAATAATTATATAACTATTTCAATATCTATATATTTGATCTGCCAAACATACTATTGTAATATTGTTTACCATATGGGGTTATCATCCGCCTGTCCTCAAATTGACCACCAGTCCCAAATTGACGTTTAAACAAAGTTCATAATTATATTAACAAATATTGTCTTGGGTTTAGGATAAATTTTTGTTTTTGTTCTAATACCAGATGTTTTAGGACTTTGTTTTTACAAGTTTAAATAGTTATACTATGTTTAGATCTAGAATTTAGGAAAAGTAGAAAAGTGAAAATGAAAGTATTTGTACTTGTTCATTTTTTTACATTAAAAAAAAAAAAAAAAAGAAAGAAAAAAAAGAGAAAAGATATATTGGAGAGCTATTTATTTTCTTTTCATTTTCTTAGTTCAACCAATAAAAGTAAAAATATTCAATTCATCTCACCTGGTTTTTATTTTCTATTTTTTTTCCACTTCCCTAAACAAATACTAGAACGAAACATAATGAAAGAATTCATAGGCTTTGTGATTAGGAGCTAGGATCAGAAAAATAATATTATCTCTTGAGGTGGTTAATTACATTTTGCCATCATTGGATGCTATCAATCATAACTTTATCATAATTAGTTGCAACAAAATCACAAAAATATATAACTTTGCTCACAAAAAAATCATAATTTTTTAATGTTTATAGCATATAACTATAAAATTCATTACGCAATCACAATAATTTGTAATTTGAATCACATGAAGTACCCCTCTGGAAAAAAAAAAAAAAAAATTCAAATGAGGTAGTATTGTATCGTGAATTTTACCAAAGTGGTTTATGAGTTGACTGACTGATTAGAAAATGGTAAATTACAAACGTATTTTTTGAGATTTATTTAAAATATAAATTGCTTCCGGTGTTTTAAAAAATTACAGATACACCTTTGTCAGGATTTTTTTGGGGCAAATTACATATACCTCCCTCGAGGTTTAGCTAAATTACAGATACCCCCTTGAGCTTTCGGAAATTACATCCCACCCCTTGAGGTTTATATTTTCAAAACAAATTGCCCCCTGAAGTTTATATTTTCATAAAAAATTTTCTCCTAATTTGTTATGCAAATATATCATTCAGGGGGGAATTTGTAATTTCTCAAACCTCAGGAGGGTATCTGTAATTTAGCTAAATCTCGAGGGAGATATATATAATTTGCCCATTTTTATTTAACATAATTAACTAAAAAAATAAAATTCTTAACTGCACTCATACAATATAATAAAATTACCTAAATTGTTAATTGAAATAAATTTCTAACACCATTAAAAACTGTTAATTAACTTAATGATTTATTAATAAAAGAGTCATTTTGTTATGAAATTAGAAATCTCATGAAGCGAGATGAAATTTCTAAAAAAAAAATAGAGATAATTCGTATTTTAAACAAATCTCAAATGTATTTATAATTTACCCAATTAGAAAATTTTTGATAGGTACCCAATTAAAAAATTGATACTTCTAAAAACTCATAAAACGTATGACAGCCATACCTTTTCATTAAAGAAAGGTTGTGGTTTGGAAATTTCTTCTTCTGCTTTAGATCCACAAATGCTGTAAAAACTCTTCAGATTCTCCAAATATTGAAGACGCAAACAACGCAATTCATGAAAAATGAGAGGCTTATCGTGGGCCCCTTCTTCCTTATTAGCTACTACTATTGATTTCAATTTTGAACATCCAGCTACAAATAGATGTCGGAGACGCGGTAGGTTCCACAAGGATTCATTCTCTTCTTGCTGGATTGGGAGTTTTAATTGTTTGTCTCCCATTATCCCATATATGTTTTGTATAAGGGCGATTGTCAAGTCCTCTAAAGCAGGGAATGCCACCTGCAAAATTTAAAAGATCACACTCACTTTTTTTTTCAAAAAAAAATTATGCATACAAAAGTATATTTGAATTTTCTAATCAGAGCAACGAGATGGATCTATTATTTGGTATCATTATGATGCTGCATTTTCATGAATCCTATTAAAATTGTAATCATCACTTCAAATATATGTTAATATAATTACATCTTTTTACCAAGTTTCTTGGTTCCTGTACTATTATCAGTATGAGTATCTCCACTATAATTTGCATAAATTTGGTAGACAAATATTTAATATATTTCATTTTTTTAAATTCCTCAACTTATATATAGGGTGGGTTTGCGATTGATTTTTTTTAATTATTTTTTTAATTCATAACAAATAATTTTTTGACTTTTAATTTTTGTAACCAATATTAATTTTTTTAAAGTCTCCAAATGCCCACTTATTAGTCATAGAGAAACAACCTCATTATAATTTTGGGATTGGAAAGGGTTGTTCAATATGAAGTAGAAAATTAGTCTCGCTTAGAAATATACTTTTTTAATAATTTTTTGACTTTTTACAAAAAGATATATAAGAAAAGTAAAGAGTATGATGTGACAACTTATAGTGACTTTTTAGCTTTTTGACTAAAATCTAAAATATACTCTATCTATATCAAATTGTTTGTTTATTTTTTTACAATTGTGTACTTTAATTGAGTAAATAATATATTTTTATAAATTCAATTTTTTTTCCACAAATTAAAATATATCAATGAATTCATGTAGATAAAGTTTTCAAAATCATTGAAAAAAATAAGAAAATATAGACTATTTTTTGAGACGTTTGAAATTGTGAAAATAGAACAATTTAAAACTAGGGGAGTAACAAAAAAATGTGTAAATAACATTAAGAGGAAAAACATCTTAGTTACTCTTAGTTAATTTTGCGTTAGACAATTTTTTGTTATTTTGTTTTTATAAAAATTTTGAGTCTCTAATAGTGGCTTAGTTAGTTTTATTTTATTTTATTTTATATTTTGTCAATTGATAAAAGATTAATTACAAATATGAAAATAATTGATATTTTATTTTATATTTTGCCAATTGATCAATTTGAACAATTATAATCCAACAACTTAACTCAACAAATTACATCAATTTGTTTGGGAACCTTAATTTTTAGCTAAAACTATAACCTATCAAATCATTTTCTCTACTTCACTACATGTCCTTTTGTAAAAAAAATTAATTCTCAAACACTTAACAAATACCACTAAAAAACCCAAAAACAAGAAAGTAAAGAAACAACTTAAGCCCAACAAATACCACAATAAAAAGCCCATAATGGAAACAATAAATAACAATATAGTGATGGAGAGATAATCAATCTGTCTTTAGTAAAAATTAACACCCTTAACTTTCCAGACCAGAGTAAAAATTCTATTTTGTACTTCGACATACTTTAATTGACAATTTATTATCGGATGTGGAATATATTAAGTCTTGTGCTTTCCCAATCTAAAAAAAAAACCTCTCTGACCAAAGTAAACATTTAGTGTAACAGTGATACTGATGACGTGGTATCGCCAACAAATAATAAATGTGCATTATGTGAAGGGTCAACTCAATAATTATCACATATACACGGAGAGTAAAAGATAAGAAATAATTAGTTGTTGATACCAATGACATGGTATCACCCTTATATTTTATAAAAAAATGATCAATTCAACTAGTCTGGTTAATTACACTACAATATATAAGAGTTTTAGAGATCAAATTTTTTTGTCTCTAAAAGTGAATTTTGTTGTAAAAGATATTTAGGGACTAATTTCTATCGTCGTGAGGATAGTCGCTAATAAATAGACTTTTAGAGACAAAATAATTTGATTTCAAAATGGTCTATTTTTTTAGACCAAAAAAAAAAAAAAATGGTCCTAAAAGGATAATAATTCATCAATGTCCAATTTTCGTTACTAAAAATATAATGAGAACACTTTTCGTAACAAAAATATTTGATCCCCAAAAAATAATCTTGCCCCTAAATTTTGATCTCTAAAACCTTAATTTTCTGTATTGTTAAGCTTAATTAATTACCCCTTAATTATTTTACGAACACTGAGACATGTAGTCAATTGAAATTGAGTTATAAGTTCAAACTTGTATTTTATTCTTACTAATGTAAGATTGTTGGCTAGATAGTCTAATAATTTTTGTTATTTGATTTTTCGCGTAAAATTGTACGTTTGATACAATTCCTTTACTTTTAACATAAGATTCATGCATATACAATGGCATATTAATTAATTATCACACACACACACCCTCCAATTTGCTATCAAACCAATAATTTTTTTTTCTCAAATTTAATTTCAAAGGATTCAAAATGAATGAACGAATCATTTACAGACTTCTTTCTCTTTTTCTTTTTCTTTTTAAAATTAATTTGCATTTGATGTTGTATTTTTGGATAAGAAGAAGATTCTTGGTTTAGTTCTTGAGGAAACCTATTAAACTGTAATCACAATAATTACAATATAGTATTCCAACTCTTCGCTCATGCTATAAATTGGCCTTTGAAAGAAAAGAACAACTTCATCAAATGACAAAAAATAAAACATGTCATTGTAAATATTGTTCTTAATAAGTGCTTATGATTCATAGTCTCCAAATTGAAGTTTAAATAGAGTTCGTAATTCTATTATCAAATATTGTCTTGGGTTTAGGATAAATTTTTTTTTTTGTTCTGATACCAAATGTTTTAAGGTGTTGTTTTTAAAAGCTTAAACAATTATGTTATATTTAGATCTAGAATTTAAAAATGAAAGTATTTGTGCTTGTTCATTTTTTCTATATAAAAAAGAAAAAAATATATAGATATATTGGAGAGCTATTTATTTTTCTTTATATTTTCAACAAAAGTAAAAACATTCGGTTCATCTCACTTAGTTTTTCTTTTCTAATTTTTTTATTTTTTATTTTCACTTCCCTAAACAAATTCTACAACCAAACATAACCTAAGAATTCATAGGTTTTGTGATTAGGATCTATGGTCAGAAAATAATATTATCTCCGCGAGGTGGTTAATTTTATGTATGATGTTTCCGTTTCAAAATCTACTTTAATTAGGTTTCAACTAAAGACCTTTCGGGTGCTATTAATCTTATTTTTGTTGGGAATGAATAAAGGGAAATTTTTCATACACACTCCGTACCATATTTCATAACTTTACCATATTTAATCGTAATAAAATCACAAAAATACATAAGTTTGTTCATCCAAAAAAAGATCTTATTTTTTTTTAATGTTTATAATATAACCACAAAATTCAATAATACCTAACACTACAAAAATTAGTATACTTCCTTACGATTAAAGTTAATATGGGTAGAAAATTTTTAATAATAAATTTTTGAACTCAAAAAATTAAACTAGAAATTTATTCAAAATGAAGATAGCTGGCTTAGATTCAACTTATGTGTTGTGGATTAATATATAAAATGCATTTAGACATTAAAGTTTTTGAGTAAATTTATGGGGTAAATATTATAGGTATGTAGCACTATCGAATTTTTAATCACATGGTAGTATTGATACTTCTAAAAACTCATAAAACGTATGACAATCATACCTTTTCATTAAAGAGGAGTTGTGGTTTGGAAATTTCTTTTTCTGTTTTAGATCCACAAATGCTGTAGAAACTCTTTAGATTCTCCAACTCTTGAAGATAAAGAGAACACAATTCACGAAAAATGAGAGGCTTATCGTGTGCCCCTCCTTCCTTATTAGCTACTACTATTGCTTTCAATTCGGTGCAACGGACTATACGTAGATCTCGGAGACGCGGTAGGTTCCAAAAGGATTCATTCTCTTCTTGTTGGACTGGGAGTTTTAATTGTTTGTCCCCTATTATCCCTGATATGTTCTTCACAACCACAATTTCCAAGTACTCCAAGGCAGGGAATGCCACCTGCAAAATTTAATAGATCAAACTTATGTTCTTTCAGTTATCAGGCATTTCCAAATCAACAGAAAAAGTTACTACAAAACAAACCTTTTCACAAAAGAGAGGTCGTGAAGGGTTAGAATTGTTTGCCTCTGTTGTTGAAGTGTTTTTCATACTCGAATAGAAGCTTCTAAGGTTGGGTAAGTACATTAACTCCATTTTTTTTAAATGATGAAAAATAATTTCCTCCTCGTCTCCTTGTCTTTCATTTCTAATAATTTCTTCCATATCCTTACAGTCTCTTATTTCTAGACGTTGGAGTTGCTCAAGACCTCTTGCAATGGAGTGTGTGAAGAGAAATTTAAATTGACAATTTTCAACACGCAATTCACACAAGTTACAAAAAGAACGTGGCGGAATTTGTGGTTGAGATTTTAGAAATTGTAATTCAGAAAATCCCGTTTCATCTTTGTCGTGAAACAGAACCTTTTGCATACCTGTAAGCTTAAGTATCTCAAGGTTCCTTAAACTACCCAATAAAGCCATGTCTGTCATCAGTGGGCCGCCATTTAGACATAACATCCGAAGCTTAACTAATGTTGGAAGTGATGATGGGAGGCTCTTTATACGCATTTGACTCAGATCTAGGACTTCAAGAATGTTTTCCATTCCATTGAAAAAATTGTTTGGAAAATCTGTTGGTGAGTCATTGCTGCAATGTAACACCAATGTATGGAGTCCTCTACATTCCAACTCATTAGGAAACTCGTGAATTTTTGCAGTGAACCTTAATGAGATTGCCGAGTAATGTTCATATCTGCCTTTCTCTGGCCACTTTTCGATACCATGTTTTACCAGATATCTTTTCTCATCTTCTGCGATCGATATAGCGACATCCCGGATAATATCATGCATTTTGACCACACTTCCATTTCTGTCATCTAACAACAAACAAGATGTTTTGAGGACATCAACCATCACAAGTACTCTATCTCTTACTTCATCAAATATATTCAGGTTTTGATCAAGTAACCTCATCCCAATGCTATATCTCACCAATTCGTCAATTGAAATCTCAGCATCTTCCTTAAACAAAGAGCAAAGCAAGAAGCATGACCGTGCATCCTTGGGCTCTAGACGATCATAGCTCCATTTTAATGAGATTAACAAATTTTGATCGATATCTGCAATTTCTTTTATCTTGTAATTTTTAAGTTGTCGAAGTGCATCTTTCCACGCATGCTTTCCCTTGCCTTTTAATGCTGCTGCAACTGCACGTATAGCAACTGGCAAGCCTCCACATTTGTCACACACTTCCTTTGCTTCAGAAGGGATTTCAGAGTCCACAGAAATTGCGGCGACTTTCTTAAATAGGGTCCATGCTTCTGACTCTCGTAAGACTCCCATGAGGAACTCTTTGGTCCATGCTTCTGGCTCTGCTAAGACTGCATTCAAGGAATCTTCCTGATCAACTGGCACTGACATCTTTTGGCACAAACCTCTTTTCCGTGATGTTATCACAACTTTACAGCCCTTATTACCATCAGCAATTGGAATTTCAATGTCCACCAAGTTAAGTGGTTTCCAAACGTCGTCCAATATTACGAGGTTCCTTTTCCTATTGTTTAATCTATGATATAGTTGATATGCGTTTCCATTTAGTGTCAAGTCCAATTGGAGCGCAAGCTTTTCTTTAACAGCTTTCGCATTCAGGGTTTGGGAGATAGTTGCCATCGCAACATCATCAAATAGCCCATTTTGCTTTGCTAGCTTGCCAACCTCTGTTGCCATTGTGGTCTTGCCAACACCACCTGGTCCATATAGACCAATCATTTTAATGCAAGGATCGGCCAACGCTTTCATGATCTCCTCAAAGATCTCTGCTCTTGAATCAAAAGCCACGTAACCTTGGGAGAAATTGTACCCAAATTTCAAAGGAGGTGCGCGCTGTGCCACTTCTATTGTCATATACTGTTTGCCGCTGTCTTTGAGAATAATAACACGAGTTGTCTTCTCTTTGGATTCCTTGCCTAGCTTGTAACGCCGAGAAACATTCGGACAACATTTGAGGCACCACATGTTTTCTCTTGTTGCGTCTACTAGTAATGCCTCCACATCTCCTTTGATCCCGTTCGCTGACTCTATCCATTGCAGAACATCAGCCTCGGGGATTTCTCCATTGTTTTTGGCTCTCTCGACCCTTCCATCGATCCTTGTTAGCTCATTTTCAAATTTTTCGGTTTCATCTAGGAGATTTTGAATGTTCTTCTTGTAGTCAATCACATAGCCAATGTGCTGCCAGGCTATTTTGCAGCCTATTGTGATTAGGTACGAAGATTTGCTAAGGATTTGGTCCAAACCAATCATTTTTGTTTTTCCTTCCTTATGTCTCTCTTCAATTGCTGAAAACAAAAGGCACAATGTCAGTAAGAAAAACTAAACTGTAGTGAAAGAAAGTATCAGGTTTTCGATTCAGGAGTTCCTTTTAAGTTTCATTTTTTATTGGTTAATATAGTCAATTTTTTTGTGTTGAAACTTTTTTAGTCTCGTTTGGTTTGAATTTTTTGACTTTTGTAAGAGAAAAAGTATAATAATTATAAATTAAATGTGATATTTTATTTTATTAACTTATTTAGTTTATTTTATCATTTTATACTTTTTTTAATCCCAAAATAATAGCCAAACCAGGGCTTACTTATTTATATTTATCTAAATGCAATATATCTATATCTATATACAATATGATATAAGGGAATGGGAGTTGAGCACTTTTAAACAGTATTTTTACCGTTCAAAAGTGGCTCTCTTTTTTGTTTTCCATGTTGCCCCTCTTTTTTTTAATGGTCAAAATACTCTTATATGATAATAGATATAAAATTACTTTTTTGCTATGAACATTGAAATCAGAGTGGCTTTTTATTTTGAGAAATTACAGTCTATTTTGAAAAGTAGATTAAAATTTAATTTTTTAATTTATTTTAAAAATATATTAAAAAAATAGAGAAATGATGTAACATAAAAAAAAATCAAAAAGTTAAAAAGGTGACTTTTAAATCGTGTGGCCAAAATAAGCCAACATCTCAATATGTGGGAGAAAAATTTTTTTTTTACACAAACATAAAGGGGTGCAAGTCATACTTGCACTCCCATAACTTTTCACTTGCATCTCATCACAAAATTACTTACATATTATATATTTTTGTAGTATTTTTTGTTTGTCTCAATGGGTTGAAATTCTCCCTTTTATTCATCGTTTTTAAGTTCACTTTTGTAAATTGGTCTGTTTTGTTTGATTAACTAAATTAGTTTTTTTTGTCTTTAGTTAATAAGGCAAAATGTCACATCAAACCATAATTATTTTACTTTTTATCTTACAACCATCACATCCAAACTTTAAAATAAAAATAAAAAAATGAAAAGTTTTTTTCCAAATGGAGCTAAGCCAGGCTAAGGACTTGTTTGGGATGTTCTAAATAAGTGTACTTTTTGACTTTTTATGAAATATGGATCGGGTTTGAAGTGATGTGATAGAAAAGTGATGTGACTTAAATAAAATGATGTGACTTAAATAGGATAATGACTTTATGACTTTTTAACTTTTTTTGAAGATGTCAAACTTAGCCTAAATTAGACAAAAAGTTATTCTAAATTAGCTTTTCTCAAACGAAGACTTTGTCTTTATTGACTATTTTTTTTTTTTTTGTTACAGGAAAATCCTCCCTACCCTCCCGCAGGTCCAAGGCAGCGCTCTTTGCAGAGATCACCAAGGTGTCCTGTTAGCTGTTCCGAGTGAGGAGACTATAACCTGAGAACTTGCCCCGACCTCCCCAGACAAGCTCCGCTTAAGTCAGGACTCGCACAGCGGGGAAGCATTGAACCCACACCAAGTGCTGACTAGACAACTTGAGATCCAACCTCCTAACCAACAGTGCTGCGCCCTGGAGATTGGCCCAAGGAGGGAAATTGAACTTGTGACCTTGGGGCTTAAACCCCAAGGCCTTACCACAATGCCACAACCCCTTGGGTTTATTTTAACTAAAGATTGGTTTAATTTTTAATTCAGCTCAAAACCAAAGATAAATATGTCAGTAAACACCCCTAAAAATGATAGATAAATCTCACATATACACGTCACTTATTGCATAAAAAACACATAAAAAGTGAAGTAAAATAGTGAAGCTAATGCAGTGATAAATAACATATCTACATAGGAGGCTATTTTCGTCATTTACTAATAAATGTTTTCTAGCACTTTAGAAATAATTTTTGTGATTTGAGAAGGGTCGGTGATATTTTTTTAGTAATTCATTTTTTACTATTTTATATAATTTTAGTTAGCTTTAAATTAATTTTACAGTTTGTAATGGTAGATCTAGAAAGCAAACACATAATTGGAGAGAATGCGGTAATGCATTTAATATGTAGCCTGTAGGTGATCTTTTTCAGATAAGATAATGAGGGGAGTAGAAGATGCTCAACTCTGTTGTAGTAAATTGTTACAACTGCATAAGATGAGTTTTGACGCTCAAAGGGAGGGGAAGCTAAGCCACCAATTCAACTTTAATTAATGAGGATTTTGAACATAAAAACTACCTTGGAAAAATGTGAGAGTAGTTCAACTGTTAAAAACACACAGCTCTACTGTTAGACCATTTTAATATCTTATATTTATTTATTGATTTATCTTTTTCATAAATGGGGTTTCATTACTTTAGTAACCTTTCATTACTTTGGTAACCTCTTGGTCATAAATGAAGGTTAAATAGAATTCATGAACTTGGTTAATGGTCATTATTTTGGTGTAACCATTTTCTTGTTTAATGGTCATTATTTTTGGTGTAACTGTAAGGTCCTAATAGCCTATAAATAGTTTACTCTTTTCTATCTATATACATCAACTATTTTCTATACAAGAGAGATTACTAGTAAAGAAGGGTGTTTTATTGGTGGAGCTTTGGGTTCACCATCTTGTGCAGAGTTGGTCTGAACCATACGACAAGTGGTCGGGCTGTTGTATCCTGGAAGGGACAAGTCATAGTGTTGTGACTGCTGCATCGGTATTTGGGTTCTTTCTACCGCAGTGGGCTTGATCTCCTTAAAGAAAACGAGATATCCGTGCCTCAGCCTGATCTATTTGTATCTCATTTTCTTTATATCATTTATCAATAAAATATAGTTTAGTTTTCTGGTATTTTCTCCAACAATTTTAAGGAGATCAAACTATAGAACAAGTACCAGAAAAAACCAATGATGGAATTGGAGATCTCAACAAGCCTTTCAAGTTCAAAGGAGTTCATTTTAAGAGGTGGAAAGGAAAAGTTCTTTTTTACCTTAGCCTTTTGAAAGTTGCATATGTTCTTACCGAAAAGAATCCAAACAAAATCCCAACCATGGAGATGAATGACGAAAACTACGAGGCACATGAAGCAAAGGTGGCTTCCTATAATACAGATAAGTATAAATGTCAATTTTATCTCTTAAATTGCTTTGCTGATTAATTTTATGATTATTACTATGACACCACTTATATGTTGTCTTCTATTAATTTTTGGCATGCTCGCTTGTGTCATATAAATAGTAAATATGTGGGAATCATGAGTAGTTTAGAATTAATTCTTAAAGTGAAATTTTTTTTTGAGAAATGTGAAGTTTGCAGTAAAGCAAAAATTACCAAGAGGCCTCATAAAAGTGTTGAAAAAAATACCGAATTGCTAGAATTATTTCATATTGATTTGTGTGAGTTTGAAGGAATTTTAACTCGGGGTGGTAACCGATATTTTATCATTTTTATTGATGATTTTTCAAAATACACAAGTGTATATTTGTTAAAACATAAAAGTGATGCTTATGAAAAATTTAAAGAATTCCTTCTTGAAGTGGAAAATCAATTCGGTAAAAAGATTAAAAGAATTAGAAGTGATAGAGGCCGGGAGTATGAATCTCTAGGGTTCAATTCTTTTGTTTAGTCATTGGGAATTATTCATGAGACTACTCCACCATATTTACCTTCATCTAATGGCGTAGCTGAAAGAAAAAATAGAACGTTAATTGACTTGACGAATGCTATGCTTATTGATTCAGGTGCTCCCTCAAATCTTTGGGATGAGGCTATTTTGACAGCTTGCCATGTGATAAATAGAGTGCCACACAAAAAGACTAAAATTGTACCTTATGAGTTGTGGCGGGGGCATAAACCAAATCTAGGTTATTCGAGGGTTTGGGGTTGTTTAGCTTTTGTGAGGCTTGCAGATCCTAAACGACCTAAATTGGGTGAACGAGCTACCACCTGTGCTTTTCTTGGATATGCGTTGCATAGTACACCTTATAGATTTTTTGATATGGAAAATAATATTATTTTTGAATCAGGTGATGCTATTTTTCATGAAAATAAATTTCTTTTTAAATCTAGAAATAGTGGGGGTCAAATAATTTCTGAAAATATTTTATCCATACCTAGCTTTTCTACTCCTTCTTAAGTTTTTCAGGAAAAAGAAAATTTTCAAATCCAACCAAGAAGAAGTAAACGAACTAGAGTTGAAAAAGATTTTGGCCCTGACTATTATCTTTACAATGTGGAAGAAATTCCTCATACGGTGCAAGAAGTTTTATCATCACATGATGCTATTTTCTGGAGAGAGGTTGTAAATGATGAGATAGACTCACTACTTTCAAATAAAACATGGAAGTTAGTGGATTTACCTCCAGGTTGTAAAACTATTGGGTGTAAATGGGTCCTTTGTAAAAAACTTAAACCGGATGGAACTATAGATAAATATAAAGCGAAGCTTGTTGCTAAAGGTTTTAAGCAACAAGTTGATCTTGATTTCTTTGATACTTTTTCTCCGGTTACTAGAGTTACATCCATTAGACTGTTGATTGCAGTGGCTGCAATTCATGATTTAAAAATTCATCAAATGAATGTTAAAACAGCATTTTTGAATGGAGATCTAGATGAGGAGATTTACATGGATCAACCCGAAGGCTTTGTGGAGCCGGGCCAAGAAAGCAAAGTGTGTAAACTAACTAAATCCCTTTATGGTTTAAAACAAGCTCCTAAACAGTGGCATGAGAAATTTGATTCCTGCATGCTTGAGAATGGCTATAAGACTAATGAATGTAATAAGTGCATATATTATAAAACTTGTGAGAATGCACATGTGATTATTAGCCTATATGTGGATGATCTACTTATCTTTGGCTCTAATTTGCATATTATAAATGAGACTAAAAATATGCTTAATAGCCACTTTGATATGAAAGATCTTGGTGAAGCCAATTTTATTTTGGGAATTAAAATTACCAAGACTATGGATGGCATTTTTCTTGATCAGTCGCATTATGTTGAGAAAATTTTAAAGAAATATAATTTTCTAGACTGTAAACATGTTGCTACTCCTTTTGATGCGAGCATACACTTATCTGTTGTAACAAATGAAAAAGAAGTGATTAATCAAAAGGAATATGCTAGCATGATTGGTAGTTTGAGATATGCTACTGACTGTACTAGACCTGACATTGCATATGCTGTTGGAGTACTTAGCAGGTTTACTAGCAAGCCAAGTCGAGATCATTGGCTAGCCATGGGAAGAATTATGAGATATTTATCTGGAACCAAAAATTACGGTTTGCTTTATAACAAGTATCCTGCGGTACTTGAGGGATATAGTGATGCCGATTGGAACACTTTGTCAGGTGATTCTCTCTCTACCTCGGGTTTTATTTTTACCTTGGGTGGTGGTGCTATATGTTGGAAGTCTAAAAAACAGACGATAATTGCTAATTCTACAATGGAAGCTGAGCTTATAGTGTTAGCTTCAGCATGTGAGGAAGGGAATTGGTTGAGAGATTTGTTACATGAAATTCCTTTTTGGGAAAAACCAATTCCTCCTGTGTTAATTCGTTGTGATAGCACTGCTGCTATTGGTAGAGTGAACAATCATTTTTATAATGGTAAATCCAGACCTATTCAAAGGAAACACAGTAATGTGAGATCCTATTTGAGTAATGGCATCATAACTGTGAATTATGTAAAATCTTGTGATAATCTTGCGGATCCGTTAACCAAGGCCTTGGTGAGAGATATGGTCTGGAATACATCGAGGGGGGATGGGTTTGAAGCCTATAAAATCATAAACCATGTATGAGGATACCCAACCTAGGGACCAGATATCCTGTAACTAGGTTCAATGGAAAGAACGAATCATATGGTGGTTGTAAAAAATGCACTCTTTAATATTTTGTTATCCATCCCTATGATGTAAGTGCATTTATCCTGTAATGTTGGAGGGTTGAGTTTTTATACTCTTAATGAAATTCTGTAGCTCTTGTTGAGTGGGGTGTGTCAATTACAGGAACATCCTTGACAGATTTCACCTATATGAGCATGAAAGTGGGGCCGCTTTTTATGAGAACAAGGCTTATTCTCAAATATGCTCATGAAAACTGGGATAAGCACAGTGCCGTAATGTGCTAGCTATTAAAGCTCATGTCAACACCTGGATTATTATGTGTGAGTAGTAATTCTTTATTTCCCCTAAGCAGTCATAGTTCAAGTCTGAGACCACTACTGACTCTGGAGTAGAGGTTGCTGTTTCACTAATGAAGGTTCAATGCAGAACACACCTTCATGATGCATACTAATCTATCTTTGTTTGGTAATCTTTTTTATCTTTGTTGATATTAAAATGAGTGGGGGATTGTTAGACCATTTTAATATCTTATATTTATTTATTGATTTATCTTTTTCATAAATGGGGTTTCATTACTTTGGTAACCTTTCATTACTTTGGTAACCTCTTGGTCATAAATGAAGGTTAAATAGAATTCATGAACTTAGTTAATGGTCATTATTTTGGTGTAACCATTTTCTTGTTTAATGGTCATTATTTTTGGTGTAACTGTAAGGTCCTAATAGCTTATAAATAGTTTACTCTTTTCTATCTATATACATCAACTATTTTCTATACAAGAGAGATTACTAGTAAAGAAGAGTGTTTTATTGGTGGAGCTTTGGGTTCACCATCTTGTGCAGAGTTGGCCTGAACCATACGACAAGTGGTCGGGCTGTTGTATCTTGGAGGGGACAAGTCATAGTGTTGTGACTGCTGCATCGGTATTTGGGTTCTTCCTACCGCAGTGGGCTTGATCTCCTTAAAGAAAACGAGATATCCGTGCCTCAGCCTGATCTATTTGTATCTCATTTTCTTTATATCATTTATCAATAAAATATAGTTTAATTTTCTGGTATTTTCTCCAACATCTACTAAACTAACCCTCTTCTGCAACTCTGCTATAACTTTAAGAAAAGTGAGCTTAACAAAATAAACAAATAAATAATGAAGAAGAAAAAATAAAAATGAACATATCAAGAAGTTCTTGGTTGAAAGGATAATTTGTTATCATGGCATAGAGAGAGAAAGGTGAGTATCTAGTTTCAAGTTAATCCCAAGGTGGTCAAGACCTGGGTATAGGGTGTGGTCTCTAGGAAAATTATTGGATATTCTTGAAGGATCTCGTGCTCATATTTCTTCATTAATCATCATTTATCATATTTCCTCATATTCTTTAATCACTTAACACAAAATTATTAGTGTTACATTCTCCATCAATCACAATATCCTGGAGCACAACGTGACCGTGCTCCATAGGAGTATCCAATAACTTCTTGTGGTCTCTCTATTCAACAATTTTCTTTTTATAATTTTCCCTATATTTATTGGGCTCTTAAATCATGAGAGAGCAATGCACCTTGTCTCTAATAATAAATTGATCGGAGGATGAGATTCGATGACGAATAGCCTTGCCTCTGCTCTGTGGAACAAATTGAAAAATACGCGTACAATAAGCTATAATTAATTTAACAAAGATAAAATGTTAAGTATATAGGAGGAAGCTCATACATTAGTTGATATTTGTTTGATGAAACAGAAGGAACTGCATTAGTTTGACATTGTTATACTCATATACAAACAAAAATTATGTGTTATGTTATTGGTCTATTACCCATTAATATATTTTTATGGGTAAATTACACTGACCTCCCTTAGAAAAATCTAGTAAACTTTATAAATTTGATATAATTACATTGTATTCTCTCAACATTTTAATTTATATAACATTTGGCCCATCTTTTATCAAAAATTCGTTAGTTATATAAATAAATAAATAAATGATGTTATCATTTCTTTGAGGGTAAATCATACTAGTAGTCTCTACATTTTACCCCTTATGTTATTTTAGTCTCTATACTTTCAATTGACTCAATTTTGACCCTTAATTTTAAATTTTGCATCAATTTGGTCTAATTGATAATATTGTTATTGTTTTTGATAGAAAATAATCACTAAATTGATTAAGATTAACTTACTAACCCAATTTATAATTTTGTTTCTAAAAATATGACACATCACTTATGTAATTAGACTAAATTGAAATAAAGTCATAAATTTGGAGTCAAAATTGAGTCAATTGAAATTACAAAAACTAGAATGACAAATGACTAAAATAGAGGGACTACCGACATAATTTGTCCTTCCTTTTACGCTGAAACATTTATTTTACCTCGTGTATCTTTTAATTTTACTAAAAAAATAGATTTTGCAATTATATCAAAAAATTTTAAGGACATCAGTATCCATCTTTTATTTATAAAAAAATCACTGTCATGCCAGTTTGGTGGATAATTCTGAAAGAATATTTTTTTGTTGATATTAAAAAAATAAAAAAGATAACTATTTTTAAATAGAAACCATTGGAGAGGTTTGAGGTCTGTGCTATTAGCCAAATATGTTCAAATAGAAGGTCTCGTTTGGGAACAGGCTAATTTAGTAATTTTTTGGCTAATTAGTTAAAAAAGTTGGTAAAAAAAACTTGTATGTTTGGGATGACTTTTTGACTAATTACGAAAAGATGTGCAAAAAGTAGAGAGAAAAGGGAATCTTTGACTTTTTGGTATGAGTTGTTGGCTTTTTGGCTAAAAATGTAACTTCTTGACTAATTGGCTAATTTAGCCACTCCCCAAACGGGGCCTGAAGAATAAAAGTTGCGTTTTCCTGAAAATGTGATCACGTTTGATTCCCTTCCGTTAGAGAACGTTGTCTCGTGGACTTATCACATGTCTAGGTCTTTTGGTGATTTTTATTTTTATTTTGACGAAAAACAAAATTAAACATTTTAGATACACACAAAAAGTAAATTATAATTTATATGTACAAAACAAACAAAATAATCAACAAAGTCTGCACATTTTAAAATTTATTATTATTATTATTTTGGGAAACTTTTTTCCAATTTTTTTCACTTTTACAAGTGAATTAGGTGAAATTTTAATTTTATATATATATATATATGTAAAAAAACAAAAATCATAAAATAAATTCTGAAAACCAAACCAAATAAGGATGTCTTGAATCACACTATGCCCTGCTCCCAATTACTTTTATTCAAGTCTCAATATTTATTACCTTATATTTCTTGTCTGTCAACAATTCATCATCCACACACAGCTAACAAAATTTGAATATGAAGAGTTGGGATGAGATTCAAAAGAAACAGACCAGAAAACTATAGATTTCCTAATGGTAGATGAGACCAATATAAAGTTAACAACGATGTGTTGTGTGGCTATAATTTGTAGTACCTCTCCACTTACACTGTTGTTGACTTGCATTAACTTGGGGGTTTGAGTTTGGTTTGGAAAGTGGGTTGATTTTTGGTTTTTCAATTTTTTAAGTTATTTTAGCTTAAGTTAAAAAATTTCGTTCAAGATAAATTTTTTGACTTTTTTAATTTTTTTGAGAAAAAAATAGAAATGATTATGATATAGACATGACATTTTATGTTATTAATTTTTTAATTTATTTTATCATTTTGTGACAATTCTAACTCTAACCTATGATGCCAAACAAAGTATCAATATGTAGTGCCCTTCCCTTATCATTTGCTTTATACATTTACGTTTGGTTTTTTTAAGCAGAAAATATTTTTTTAAAATATTTTTATTTACATTTTTGATATTTAGTACGATCAAAAATAAAAATCAAAAGAAAATAATTTTATGTAGGCAAAAAATATTTTTCACTTTTTAAAAACAGAAAACATTTTCATATTGAACTTAAGAATAAGGTCTTAAGGTCGATCAATAATTCCCCATTAACTTATTGGGCTCTTGAATCATATTGAACTTAAGGTCATTCAATAAGAGCCCAATAAGGTCTTTCACATTTGAACTTTCAAAATGGGTGCCAAATGCTTCATTATGGAGGAATGAATCTTTTGAAAATATGATAAATAGAACTTAATTATTCATATTGAAACGCAATAATAATTTCGAAAGCAAAACAAGACTCATTAATATATATATATATATATATTTTAATTCACCTCAAAACCAAAATAAATCAGTCAGTAAACAGTCCTAAAAAGTGATAGATAGATCTCAAAATGGTGTGTATTATAATATTTTCCCAAACCCTAAGAGAGTGAAGTTAATGGGGAAATTTTTTTTTTTTTTTTTGTGTGTGCATGTTAAAGATAGAATGTTAGTATGTTATTAAAATTAAGTTACAACTTAAAGGGGCCACTGCTGATCCATCAGCTCGAATCCACACCTTCTACTTACCGCACCTTGAGGTGCGGCTACATGCCACTCAGCCAGAAGGGCCTCGACTAATGGGGAAATTTATAGGATGTATACCATATACACTTTTAGTTACGATTTTTGTATTTAGTTATAACCTAATATGTTGGTAGTTATGATATATTATGATGTTAGTTATGACATTTTTTTAATTATAATTTAAGAGTTGTTTGGATATACCTCATGTGTTGCTCAATTATAACTCAATTTTTTTAAAAAAAAAATTATGACTCTCATAGTGTTGAGTTATACAATTTATGATAATTAAACCTACAAATGGCCTAACTTACCATAGTATTTCCCTTCATTTATTGCATAAATACACAAGAAGTAAAAGAGTGAAGTTGATGTAGTGATAAATAACATTTCTATAAAGAACAATATATAGAAAGCTAATTTTGTCATTTACAACAAATGTTTTCTAGCACTTCTGGTATAAAAATAATTTTTGTGATTTGAGAAGGGTGGGTGACATTTTTTTGCTAATTCATTTTTTACTATTTTCTATAATTTTAATTGGCTTTAGATTAATTTTATAGCTTGCAGTCGTAAGATCTAGAAAGCAAACAAATAATTGGAGAGAATGTAGTAATGTATTTAACCTGTAGCCTGTAGGTGATCTTTTGCAGAGAAGACAATGAAAGGAGTAGAAGATCCTCAGCTCCCTTGTAGTAAATTGTTACAACTACATAAGATAAGTTCTGATGCTCATGGGAGGGGAAACTTAACCACCAATGCAACTTTAATTAATGAAGTTTTTGAACATAAGAACTTACCCGGAATTGTCGGAGTAGTCAAAAACTTGCAGCTCTATCTACTATCTCTTATCTGGAACTCTGCTATAAGAGTTCAACAAAATAAACAAATAAATAATCAAGAACGAAAAAAAAATAAACATATGAAGAAGTTCATCATTGAAAAGCATAATTTGTGATAAACATATCAACCATTTGACCCTTTTATTTAGGCATTTATTTTAAATTGGTAAATACATATATGTTAGTATTTTTATAATTAAAATATATAGGCTTGGGTAAAAAATTTAGATATATTTGCAATAAAAAACTTATCAAGACCGAGTCAGCTTATACTATGAGCCATGGTCTAGCCTTAACCTTGGGCTTGACTTAAAATATTAATTGGTCAATTAATAGACATATTAATAACAATTAATTTAAACTTTATATTTTTTTAAATTATATTATGATTTATGAAGTTGTGTCAGGCACCTTTTGTATATCTCGTTTGGAAATATATTATTTTAGTAACTTTTTATTTTTTTGTCTAAAATATAAGATACAAAAATTTAAGATGTTTAAGATAACGTTTTGATTTTTTACGAAATAATGTATAAAAAGTTAAGAGAAGAAAAAATCTTTGACATTTTAGTATAATTTGTTAGAATTTTAACTTTTATAATGACTTTTTAACTTTTAAATTAAAAAGTGATATTACCAAGTGAGGCCATAGAAATTGGGTTTCCGTCACTTTTTATGTGAACAAATCTCAATTCTAATTGAGTTCTTGAAAATTTGTCTTGTTCATTGCACAACTCAGGACTTACTTGGTTCACTAATTTATTTATTTTTTAAGAGAAAAGCGGGGGAGCTCGAAAGCTCCGCCCCCGAATCCGCCGAAATTGCCAAAAATGGCAAAAAAAAAAAAATGCAAGGTAAGTTAAAAAAAAAAAAAAAAAAAACAGTTTACTGAAAATAGAAATTAGGGGGATTAGGGGGAATGAAATTCGAGCTACCAATCAAAGTTGATTTTTTAAATTAATAAATAAGAAATGTGTATATATTTTTTGATATTTTCATTAACACATTTTAACTTTAATTAAGGAATTTATATATTTATTTTTAAAATATATTTAATATCTATTATATCAATATTTATTTATATTTACATCTAATTTCTATTAGGCTAGCCATAGATTATGTTTTTAAATTAGAAGTAGTGATGGCTCAATTTAAAATTATTTCAAAATTATCAATTTAAATTTTATCAAATTCTCATATAATGTTTTCCTCGATAGGATTAGATTGTTTGATAAATTATAATTTATAACTAAAATTTTCATTCATATTTTTTATTTAAATATTTTTATATTATATATAATTAAAATTTCATTTGATTTTTTTAAAATCTTAGATTAGATGTGAGTTGGATATGGTTAAAAATTTATTTTGATTTCCATCAATAGTTTTAAATTAAAAAAAAAAAAAATAGATATAGCTAGATAGATCAAGAGTATTGTACTGTGTATATTTTATGTCACTTTTACTAATATTTTGAAATAAGTATATTCAATTTATATATGATTAAAATTCAATTTGAACTTTTGTTGTAAAAAAAATACAAATTTAAATTAGATGTGGCTTAAATATGGTTAAAATTCATTTTTGACTTTCTATCTAAAAAAAAATTTAAAATTTGAAAAATATAAATTTGATTAAAAAAGCTAATAATTTTTTGCCTGTGCATTTCTCAATTTTTAAAAATAAAAAAATAGAACAATTTTAATTAATACTGTGAAACTCCTAAAAATTTTGAACAAAATATTACTTTTCATTTATATGTGCAGTTCAAGTAACTAAAATAAAAAATATATAAAAAAAATAGCCGTAAAAGTATAAATATCACAATATGTATTGAATTAAAAAATAAATAAATTATATTAAGGAGAAGTTTTTTAATATCTATGATATTAAGATTTTATAAGATAAAAGACTTACAATATTTTCATAGTAGTTAAGATCTCTCAACATTTCTATATAGAAAATTTTGACTTAGAAAAATTTTGCCCGACTCAGAAAAATTTCGCCCCCAAGTTAGAGAAATTTTAATTTTCAAAGAGAAATTTTGAAATTTCTCTAAGTCGGGGCCGTAATTTCCTAAGTTGGATGAAATTTTTCAGAGTTGGGACAAAATTTCTCGGAGTCAGGCAAAATTTCTCTGTGAAAATAGTGAGAGACCTTAGCTAATGAAAAAAAATATTTTGGACCTCTCCTACTACACAAAGTCAAAAAACGATGTTTCACTAATTTTTCCTTAAATTAACACATTAAAATTCAATATATATATATTAAAAAAATATGACATGAAAAAGTAAAAATTCAAAATACTAATAATTTGGGAAAAAGATTGTGGTTCACACCTCTTAAAGGAAGTGCATCATATGTATCTTACAATTAACGAAAAAAATGACATAATTTCATATTTTTTGAATCGTAACTAAAATAAACATTATAACCAAATAACATATAAGGTATAACTAAAAATCTAATGACCAAAAAAGAAAATTTCATAACTTAAAAATGCATATAGTAAAAAATGTATATCGTGGAAGTTCCCATAACTTGAACTATAGATATAGATTAGCAACAAAACCAAACCAGTACGTCTTCAATTCCACTTAATTTTGTGTGTAAACTGAGCCTAAATGGTTAATGATATGTTTCTTCTTCCTATGTTGTTTTTGTTTTATGTAATTCTTCCAAGATAAAAAAATAAGGGGAAAAAATTACGCACAAAATAAGAACAATAGCAGAGGAGGAAGAAACAGAACATGAATTATTTAAGTTCTATTTAGATTATGAATTTGAATATAGATTTAAAAAAAGAAAAGAAAAAAAACCTCAAAAATTCTAATCTAAATACAGTCTTAATAAAATAATCTAGTTTACATAGAACAAATATGAGAACTGATTGTGATTTTTTTGTTTTTAAATAGTAGCTGAAGTATTGAAAACTAATTGTGTTGTGTGTGTTTTTTTCTTTTAATTCTAGGAAGTAGCTAAAGTATAGCTCTGAACTCCAAACTCTTTCCAGTGTTTGGTTGAAAACTGATTGTATTTTTTTTTTTTTTTAATTAGTAGCTGAACTGAAGTACAGATCCAAACTCCAAATTCTTAGGTGGTGTTTGGCATTTCAAATTTGTTTAAAATATAAATTGTCTCGTGTGGTTTGAAAAATTATAAATACTCCTTTATCAAAATATTTATTTAACATAATTAACTTAAAAAATAAAAATTTTAACTGCTATTTTATACAATAATAAAATTACATGAATTATTAATTAAAATAAATTTTTTACATCATTAAAAATTGTTAATTAACTTGATAATTTATTAATAAAAAATATCATTTGTTATGAAATTAGAAACCTAAGGAAGCGCGATGTAATTTTCAAAATTACAGAGAATAATTCATATTTTAAGCAAATATTAGAGATGTGTTTATAATTTTTTTTTTAAATAGTAGCTCTAGTATAGATCTGAACTCAAAACTCTTAGGCAGTGTCTGGTTGAAAATGTTTGTTTGTTTGTTTTTTTAAATGGTTGCTGAAGTGTAGATCTGAACTCCAAATTCTTAGATAGTGTTTGGTTGAGAATTGATTTTTTATTTTTATTTTTATTTTTTCAAAATAATAGCTGAAGCACATATGAACTCCAACTTTAAGGTAGTATTTGATTGATTAAAATAAATAATCATTCTATCAAAATATTTATTCCTATATTTATTTAGTTAAAAATAATAAAAAATATACCACAAATGTAATCATCATTTATCATTCTAAAAAAATGATCATTACATTTAATTCCAGCAAATCCAAGGGAAAATTATATGTTAGATCATTTTCAAACCAGATTTAAATCTTTCATCAAATTTAAATTTAATAAAAATTTGATAAAAACGATATTCTAACCGTTTTACTAAATTGGTATTAAATGAAAGGAGCCTTATTTTTTTTTTTTTCATCAAATAAAATGAGCGTTTAACCTTTCATTAAATCTCGCAAGTAATCATTGGTAGATGACCGGATGGATGACTGGCCGGTCAACCGGATGAATGACCGGCCAAACAACCAGGTGGACGGCCAAATTAGAGAAAATTTAAAGAAAGTTTACACGTTGATAGATGACCGTCCAAACATTCTCTCAATCATCCTTTCGATCGACCGGTTGTTTGATAAAAATTAAAAATTTAACATTAAAATGTTTAGTATGGATAAAATTTTTAACCCAAAATCTGAAAAAAAATAAAATAATAACCATTAGAAATGCACTTATAGTAATCAAAATCTGAAAAGCAATGATGCAGCAACATCTACAGTAAAAAGAAAAGAGAGTAATAGTATTACCGTATTTCTTGTCTGTCACCAATTCACCCTCCACACAGCTAACAAAATTTGGACATGAAGAGATGGGGATTGAGATTCAGATCCATTCAAAAGAAGCAGACGAGAGAACTAAATAATGGTAGAGAATACCTTGAGAGTTGCATACAATATGCAATTAATTGTCAACCATTCGATTAAAACAAATTCATCCTGACCCTTGAATTTTTTAATAATTGGAAAGGGAAATCGCTGTAACCGGTGAAAACCACTCCCTCGATTGCCTCCCACTCTCTCAAAATTTTAAAAAATGATGTATATTATATTAATAATTAATAAAATAATTTTAAATTAGAATATTTTGTACTTTAAAATTTTCAATAATTTGCATCCTCAAAATTATAAAAATTTGCTCTCTAAATTATTTATATTACAAAATTTGTAAAATAGTATATAAATCTAATTTTATCAAATATTGATCAATTTTATTTATTATCTTTATTATATTAAATTTTTTTTAAAAATAGTTTATAAATCTAATTTTATCAAAAATCGATATATTTTATTTATTATCATTATTATTTGTTATATTTCTCTGTTTAAAGTTATTTATATTTTTCTATTTGTTTTTATTTGTTATTATTCTTATTTTATATATTTATATTTTTCTTGTTTTTATATATCATTTATATTTTATATTATTGTTTGTTCATTTTATAGAAATAGGAATATTGTAAGACTATGTAAGACTATAGGCCATGCTTGATTGGGGGTTTGGGAGGGAGGATTGTATTATCAATCCGTGAGACCTATCAAATCCATGTTTGTGATAAAAAAAATGTCATGGAATTATGAATCTCCTTCCTTGGTGGGATTAGCATTCCTGTGAGAGGGTTGAGATAACTAATCCCTTCACACAAATTGATAGCTAAATTACTATTTTGCCCTTCACTTTACAAAACTAACAAAATGTATATTATATGTAAGGAGGGTTTTAGGTAATGTTACAGATTTAGTCCTATCTAACTAATATCACCACACTAAAGCTTTGTTTGGGAAGAACATTTTGGCTAAAATAGTCATATAAGACAAAATGGACTATTTTAGCCAAATCAGATAAATGTCACATCCAACCCATAATCATTTCATTTTTTCTCTCACAAAAGTCAAAAAGTCTATTCAAAACGAAATTTTTTAGCCCCATGCTAAATAGCCAAAAAGTCAAAAAGCCAAGCCACATCCCAAACGAGCTCTAATACAGAAACAAACATATTTTATCTTATATCTACAACCTAATACCACCACTCTAATAATCTCCTTACTCAATCTCGCTGTACTCATAATCCTATCCAACTTAATTTGCCAAACAAACGAAGCCATATTGTAGGGGTTGTTTGGGATGCTACTAAAATAACACATTTTTTTTTTAATCTTTTTATCTTTTTTTAGATTACATCATCTCTCTACTTTTCTATATATATTTTCGTAAAAAGTCAAAAAAAATTATTAAAATAGTCTATTCACAAAATACAGATTGTCTATTGTAGTTATGAAAATTACATCACACCCCTTCAAATTTTTATTCACATAACAAATGATTCATTTTATTAATAAATTATCAAATTAATTAATAATTTTTAATAATGTTAATAATATATTTCAATTAATAATTTATGTAATTTTATTATTATATAGAAGAACAGTTAAAAATTTTATTTTTTTTGATAATTCTGTTAAAATATAAAATAATAACAAATGAATATTTATAATTACAAAAAATAATTTATATTTAAAATAAATTTCAAAGAATATATTTATAATTTACCTCATTAATTTTTCTTTGGCTTCTCACTCCACAACTACATCCTCACCCATATTAATGCACAGATTTTGCTGTGATTAATTTTCAAATAACTTGCGCAAATATGAAAATCAAGTGCAATTAGTAAAAAAGAGAGACTCCTTCTTTGTAAAATGTAGGAGTATCTCCAATAGCCACTGAAGGCTAACGAGTGGTTGGAACAGATGACGAAGACGTTTGAGATGCTTGGCATGGAAGACGAAGGTTTGAGGGTGACCTTGGCGTCTTTCCAGCTGAAAGGAGATGCGAGTCAGTGGTGGAAGTATCCGCGAGGGTGTATTGGAGGGACTTGGGAGGCCTTTGTTGAAGCTTCCTAGGACAAGTACTTACCTGCTACAGTGAAGGAGAAGCTGAGGGATCAGTTTTCTCAGCCCAAACAGTTGAACACACTTGTGGCTGAGTTTGAAACCACTTTCACTAGCTTATCGAGATTTGCACCAGAGTTAGTGGCAACCGAGGAGCGTCGGTATTTGGAGTTTGAGAAGAAATTGAGAACCGGACTCATGTTTAGAGTTGTCGGGTCCATGATTAAAGACTATGGGTGCCTTGTGGAGGCTGTAGCCCATCTTGAGACTATTATGCATGCAGAGGAGGAGATGATGAGTGGCTCTAGGAGGAGTCAAGATGGTCAAGGGGACAGTAAGAGGCAGAGGGGTTCTAACCCTCAGCAGTCCCAAGGAGCACATTCGAGATCTACCTTTCTAGTGCCAAGTTCGGGTTCTGGAGAGGCGGTTAGGGAGACATCACTTGTTTCAAATGTGGTCAGTTAGGCCACAAGTCTCCAGCTTGCTCGCAGAAGGGAGAAGGGTAGTGAGCAGCATCATCTTCAACTCGTTCTCAAGGCCAGAAGTCAAGGTAGAGGCCAGCCGCTCACTTGTTATCAGTGTGGGCAGGTGAGGCACCTAAAGAGGTTTTGCCCACAGTTGGGTGGTTTACTTGGTACGTCTGGTTCAAGGCAGACATAGAGTCACCAGCCAGCACAGTTAGCACAGGCCTTAAGAGCCAATCAGGGAGCCTCTTCGGCTCAATCAGTGCAGCAGTCTTATGCTCTGAGAGGTGAGCAGGTTGATCAAAGGCCTACGGGGCGCATGTATGCTGTTACAGTACTGGATCTCGTACCTACTCCATCAGTAGTGAGAGGTATCTTTTTGTTTTGCAATTCAGTTGCTAGTGTGTTAATTGATACGGGTGCATCTCATTCTTTTGTGCCTTTTGCATTTGCATCAATTTTGGGGTTGGAGTTGGCACAGTTAGCATCTCCTATTTGTGTAGTGTCACTTATTAGGGGTGAGATGGTCTTGAAACAAGGGTGTCGGGGCTGTGATATAGAGGTCGCTGATCGTCGGCTTCCTTTTTCTTTTGTATTGATGGATATGTTTGGCTTTAATGTTATTTTGGGTATGGACTAGTTATCGTCATACCGGGCTGTTATAGATTGCTACCATCAGAGGGTTACTGTATGTACCTTGAACGGCGATTGTTTTCATTTCTTAGGGGATCGGGTTGGTAGAGTCTTACCACCGGTGTATGATTCGCGTGGGCGGAGTGAACTTAGTTGTCTTCTTGCTAGCCATTTGAGTAGTAAGAGTGATGAAGTTCGGGTTGAGTTACCAAGAGTGGTTTGTGAGTATTCGAATGTCTTTCCCAATGACCTTACTAGTTTACCACCTCACCGAGAGATTAAGTTCTCTATTGATCTAGTGCTTGGCACGGTACCAATATCCATGGCACCGTATCCTTTTGCACCAGCTGAGTTGAGCGAGTTGAAGATTCAACTCCAGGAATTACTAGATAAGGGTTTTATTCGCCCCAGTACTTCACCTTGGAGAGCATCGGTCCTGTTTGCTAAGAAGAAAGATGGGGCCTTGAGACTTTGTATTGACTATCGAAAGTTGAACCGGGTTACAGTTAAGAACAAATACCCTATGCCTCATATAAATGATTTGTTTGACCAGTTGAAAGGATCCCGTTGTTTTTCTAAGATAAACTTAAGATCGGGTTACCATCAGTTGAGGGTAAGGGAGGAGGATATTCCGAAGACGGCATTCTGTACGCGGTATGGCCATTATGAGTTTCTGGTGATGCCTTTTGGGCTAACCAATACACCTGATGTGTTTATGGACTTGATGACCTGAATCTTCCAAGAGTTCTTAGAAATTTTTGTAGTCGTCTTTGTGGATGACATTCTGATTTACTCATCCTCTGAGGATGAGCACGAGGAACACTTGCGAGTGGTGTTTGAGTTACTTAGAACCCATAAGTTGTATGCTAAGTTCGAGAAGTGTGAGTTCTGGCTAAGAGAGATTAAGTTCTTAGGCCATGTAGTATCCGAGAAAGGAGTGATTGTAGATTCATCCAAGATAGAGGTAGTGCAGGATTGGGCACAACCTAAGAATGTTTTCGAGATCCGTAGTTTCTTGAGGTTGGCCAGGTATTACCGTCGGTTTGTGAAGGATTTTTTTAGATTACCTTTGTCTTTGACTAAATTGACGAGGAAAGGGGTTAAGTTTGTGTGGAGTGAGACTTGTGAAAAGTCATTCCAAGAGCTTAAAGTTAGACTTACCACTGCTTCAGTCCTGATTATTCCGGAGAGGGGTTTGGGCTATTCAGTGTATTGTAATGCCTCACAAGAGGGTTTGGGTTGTGTATTGATGTAAGAGTGGAAAGTAGTAGCCTATGGCTCACGACAGTTGAAAACACACGAGAAGAACTACCTTACTCACGACCTAGAGTTAGCAGCGGTGATATTTGCCTTGAAGATTTGAAAGCACTATTTGTATGGCGAGAGAGTTGAGGTGTTTTCTGATCATAAAAGTCTGACGTATTTGTTCACATAGAAGGACTTGAATTTGAGGCAGAGAATGTGGATGGAGTTCATAGAAGATTATGACTTCGAGTTACATTATCATCCTTGAAAGGCCAATGTAGTGGCCGACGCATTGAGTAGGAAATCTATCAGCAGTGTGGCTTGTATTGCCATCTGGGAATGGGAGATGTTGGGTGCTCTTGGGGAGTTTGACTTGCATCTAGGTGAGTCTGTTGAGTCTACAGCCTTGTTCTCAATGGTTACACAACCTACACTTGTGAACCGAGTGTTAGAAACACGTATGATGACCTTGAAGTGGAATCCTCAGGAGAAGATCTCTCCACAGAAGGTAGAGAAGGCCTTGACTGTGTGTCCCAACCTGAGTGTGAGGTACCGTGACCGTTTGTTTATGCCGAAATCTTGTCGAGAGGAAGTACTCCGAGAGTTTCACCATTCACGCCTTGCGGTGCGTCCAGGAGGCGTAAAGATGTATCATAATCTGAGCCGTCAGTTTTGGTGGAGGGGTATGAAGAAGGATGTAGCAGTGTTTGTATCGAAGTGCCTTACTTGTCAACAAGTGAAGGCCGAACATTAGAGGCCAGCGGGTTTGTTGCAACCCTTGCTTATAGCTGAGTGGAAGTGGAAGCATGTCACGATGGATTTTGTGGTGGGTCTTCTGAGGACTCAACGGGATAGTGATGCCATTTAGGTGATAGTTGACCGGTTGACCAAGTTGGCGCACTTTATCCCTATGCGCGTAAGAGATTCGGTAGATTACTCTACTGACTTGTATATCCGGGACATAGTGAGATTGCACGGGACCCCAGTAACAATTGTCTCAGATAGAGATCCGCGTTTCACTGCTCGGTTGTGGCAGAGTTTGTAGAGTGCCTTGGGCATTAGATTGACTTTTAGCACGGCTTACCATCCTCGACCGATGGGCAACCGAGCGCATTATTCAGATCCTTGAGGATATGCTTCGAGGCTGTGTCCTTGACTTTAAGGGGTCGTGGGAGAGACACTTTCCCTTAGTGGAGTTTGCCTACAACAACAGTTTCCAATCGAGTATTGGCATGGCACCGTTCGAGGCCTTGTATGGCCGACTGTGTAGATCTTCTGTGTGTTGGGCTGAGGTGGGTGATGTACCTTTGCTAGGTCCAGAGTTGGTTCAGGAAACGACGGAGAAAGTAGAACTTATCCGTAAAAGGTTGGTTACAGCTCAGAGCTGTCAGAAGAGCTATACCGACCATAGGATGAGACCTTTGTCATTTGAGGTGAATGGTCATGTCTTTTTGAAAATATCACCTAGACAGGGTTTGATGAGATTTGGGAAGAGTGGAAAGTTATCCCCTCAGTTTATTGGTCCTTTTGAGATCTTTGAGCGGATTTGGGAGGTTGCATACTATTTGGCGTTGCCTCCGCAACTTTCCAAAGTGCATGACGTGTTTCATATTAGTATGCTTCGGAAATATGAGCTGGATCCATCACATGTGTTGGATTGGACCGACTTAGAGGTAGATGAGGATGTCTTGTATGAGGAGAGACCGCTGCGAGTCTTGGATAGGCGGGACCAAGTCTTGCAAGGCAAGACAATTCCTTTGGTCAAAGTATTGTGGAAACATCACGGGGTTGAGGAAGCAACTTGGGAGCATGAATTGGAAGTCCGTGAGAAATATCCGGACTTATTTGTTGATGTTTGAGTGTATGTTGAAATTTTAGTTTTGTTTATGAACCATAAAAACATTGTATATGTTCTGGATTTTGAAGGCATTGTAAATGTTGAATGCGTTTCAAGAATGCAAGTTTAATATAAGCATTGTATATGTTGTTTGAGTTTTGGAAATCTAAATATATTATAAACATTGAAGATGTTTGGGAAAAACTTGAAATTTGCTAAAATTCGGAATATGCATATTGATAATATATGTTGAGCTATATTTTGTAAAATTGATCTCTTAAGAAGGGATGGAATGACCGGTGTGTGGTTCATGATAACGAGAATTGAATTGTAATCATTTTGAAAATTGGAAAATCATGGTTTTGAAACTTGTACAAAATTTCGAGGACGAAATTCTTTAATGGGGGGAGGTTATAGCGATCCCGATTTTTACCCCGATCTTCATTGTGTTCCGGACTCAGGTTCCGTGATTGTATGTTGTTGTCTGCGTCTTGTTCCCTTCCTTTAATTCTTTGGATTTGAGTTTTGGGACTTGTTGGGCGAGTTTGGAGCAGTTTGGTTGTTAATTGGTTCAAATGGTTGTTGCCCAGATTTTGGCCTCTTCGCTCGAGCGAGGCTTCTTGTGCTCGAGCAAGAATTGAGGGTCTTCAGGTTTCTTTCCCAGATGCAGCTTTTCTGGGAAGATGTAAGTTCTTCGCTTGAGCGAGATTTCTTGCACTCAAGTGAGCCTTGTGAAATTGTTTCTTTGCTCGAGCGAGACTTCTTGCGCTCGAGGGTACGTCTGCATCTATGGCAGACCTGAAGCTTTGCATTCTATGCTCGAACGATGCTTCTTGTACTCGAGTGAGGTCACTGTTGTATTTGGTCGCTTGAGCGACAACTCCTTCGCTCGAGCGAGGACTGCATATATCAGTACGCAGCAGAGTGATTTTACTTCACTTTTTGATTTCTTTTTTCCTAAAAACCCTAGATCGGTTGTTTCTTTCTAAAACACCCTCTCTCTCTACAAATAACCCTAGATCTAAGTATCTCTCAACCCTTGTCCCTTTATTAAAGTGTTGGAGCATCTCAAGGGCTTTCCTTTGATCCGAGCAAAACTGAATTTGGGGCATTCTTGAAGCTCTTCATTATTTCCTTTGGTCTCTTAGCTTTGAGGTAGGGATATTCTACACCTTGTTTATAGCGACCTTGGTTTTGACCCGTCTCTTGTGGTGTTTTGGACTCGAGTTTATATGGTTTGGATGGTGGTTCATGTCTTGCTTCCTTTGTCTTCCCCTTAATGTTGGTTATTGGGTTGTAGTTGGGTGTTTGGAACAGGTTGGTTGCTTGTTTTTCTAAGCCTTTGTTGCCCAGAATTTGGCTCTTCCGCTTGAGCGAGCATTCTTATGCTCGAGCGGGCTTCTGAAATTTTGCTCTACGCTCGAGCGGACATTCGAGTGCTCGAGCGGGACCGTGTTTGTAGAAATACTAGGAGAGTGTACTTCACGCTCGAGCGGGAGTCTGTGTCTTACGCTTGCGCGGGGCTTTCCACGCTCGAGCGGACCGTGTTATAACAGATCGTGAAAGTGACATTTCAGATCATTTTTTGTTTTCTCTCTCATTTTAAAAGCCTCCAAATTTCTAGATCTAGAGTCTCTCTCTCTAGAAATCATCTTCTCTCTTTGATTTCTCCAAATCCATTGGGATTTTGGCCATAGTTTCTTCGTCAAAGTTGTGTAGCTTCTCGAGGGTTTCGTTGTGTACAGTGGAAATTGCGTTTCATCATCGTTGATTTTGGGGTTTCAACTCCTTTCTTCTTCTTTGAGCTTCTACACTTGAGGTAGGGATTTTCTACATTTTAATATGATTTTTAGCTTAGTTATTTGCTATTGTGTATAGATGATGAGATTTGGTTGTGGTTTGGATAAATCTAAGGTTTTAGTGTGAAATGAAACAAGGGGTTTTGATGTGTAAGAGATAAATGAGTATGGGGTTTGAATATAAGATCTTGGTGTACCAAAATAGTTGATTTTGGGTGTTTGGGTCAATATTGGAAAAGGGGAGATTTTTGCCCTAATTGGATAAAATGATTATTTTGTATAAATAATTGGGATTAGTATTGAAAATGTGAAATTGAAAGGTTGTGGTTGTAAATGGTGATATTGGATATATATTATCTCACCTATGAAAGTTTTGAATAAACTATTTATTCTGATGTTGAACATTTTTTTAGAAATAATTGCATTGGGCTATCGGTAGAGGATGGTTATGATTGTTGTAGAGATTACATAAGGATTAGGCGATTTAAATGCTAATCCATTGTTGGTGTCATTGAATATGACCATGTTATAAATACATTGAATGTGTATATTTGTTTGGGAGGAGAAATGAGATGGACTCCATTTAAAGCAAGTTGGCGAGAGTGTCATGGGTAAAAGACTTGAAATCATATATATATATGGATGCCGATTCCCGCGGACAAAATATCCATAAAATGACATAGTTGAGAAAACATATATGGGTGCCGATTCCCGCGGACGAAATATTTGTAAAATGGCATATTTGAGAAAATATACAAGGGTGCCGATTCCTTCGGACGAAATATCCGTAAAATGGCAAAGTTTGAAGTGTTTATGTATGTTATGCATAATTGGAAAACCATTGAGTTGTAGTCTCATGTTGGTTGTTGAAAGATAATGAATTTAACTCATGAATTGAGTAGCATATAGGAACTGGAAATGAATTGAGGGAAAATGGAATAAAATTTGGTCTTAGTGGCATATGGATATGCAGGCCTTGTGGATACTATCATATCGGTATTGTTTATGTACGTGGTATTTATACCTTTGCTAAACTTCATAAATTGTGTTAGATTATTTCTACTGGGCTGTTGGCTCACCCTATATGGGAATATCATTTTCAGGTGCAGATGAGATGTTTCCTCCAAGGCAATAGCATGGATGGACTTTCGGGAAGCAAGAGCTTCTTATTTATGCCTTATGTGTGTATGTTTGTTATTTGTAAAGCCAAGGGCTTAAGATGTAATGAGTGAGACTCAATTTGTGTAACCAAGCAATGACTTGGAAAGATGTAAGCCTACATGACATTTAATTGGTTGTTAAACAATGAATTTTGATATATGAAAGTATGTTGTTTCTCATATTTATTCCGCATATGAGTTATCTTTATTACATTATTTTGAGGGCGTTACATTGTTACGTTGTTTAACCTAGGTATTTGTCATTTTGAATATATGGAGGGATTTAGCAGTGAGTTTTAAACTAAAAAGAGGGGTTTTCATGTTGATTTACAAAATAACCACGGGGTTTGTGTATTATGTTCTCTAATGTTGATATAATGAAATTTAGACACATGGGTTGATATTTTGGAATAAGTGAAAAATTTTCCCTAGCTTGGATTGAATAATTATTTTGAATAAATAACGAAATTGATGTGGGAAATGTGCAATTGGGAGGTTATATGAATGGATGGTATAGTTGGATTGTTAAATTACTCACGCATGGAAAATTTGATAAATTATCTGTTTGATAGATTTATTTATCTGTTTAGAAATATTTGTTTTGAGCTATCGGTGGAGGATAGCCATGATTGTTGTAGAAACTGCATGTGGATTAGGTAAATTGAAACTTATCACACGAATTATGTCATTAAATATGACGGTTTGGCTGAATTGTTGAATATGTGGTTTGGTTGGTCATTGTATACGACATCACATTTAAATACATTGCATATGTATCATTGTTTGAGAGGAGATAGGGGATGGACTCCATTGGAAATTAAGTCGGCTGGAGTATCTAGGGTGAAAGTCCCGAAATCTTGTGTATATGGGTGTCGGTTCCCTCATATCAGAATTCTGTAAAATGGCAAAGATAGAAGTGTTGGAGTGATGAATGTATGTTAAATGGTGAATCATTGAGTTGTAGTCTTTATTTGGATTGATTTGATGAAAATGAATTATACTCATGAATTGATTGGAAGTGAATGGATGGAAACAGATTGAAATGTTCATAACAATGCCGCATGATCATGAAAAGTATGTGAATTATTCGTAAAAGTTGAACATTTAGTTGATGCATATATCTTAGTTAAACTTTATATATTGTGTTAGCATATCTCTACTGGGTTTTGGCTCACCTTACTTGGGAAACCATTTTCAGGTACAAGTGATATGCTGCTTCCAAGGACATAGCTTGGGAGGACAGGGCTGAAGGCTCTACTTTGTTTATTTATGTTTATGTGTTTTTCATTCAAGCTGGGGGCTTTAATTATAAAGAACTTATGACTCTCTTTTGTTGTAACCAAGTTATCACTTGGAAAGATGTAAACCCGTAGGGCACCTATTTTTGTTGTTCGCAATTAGAGTTATATCTTTTATGAAAGTGTAATGTATGTAATATCTTTTGTAATGTAGACTCTGATGAATGAGAATATAACATTTCTATTCATGTTTATAGATCTTATGAATGATTTATTTATATTTTTTTGAGGGCGTTACATTATATAAGTGAGACAACTCATTTTTTCTTTCTTTTCTCGATGTGAGATTGTAATTATTTTAAAATTAAATATTATGAGAGTTTCAAAATCCTATACAAAATTATTTTTAAAATCAAAACTATGTGGGATTATAAAATAAAAGTTAAATGGAAGCTAGTCAGTGGAGATTTTATTAATTGTTTAAAATTAAGAAAATCAAAAAAAATGAGTATGAGATATTGATCATCGAGCTTCTCACTAAAAATTTTCTTTTGCTTATATAAATGAGAGCATAAGATTCACCTTATGTGAGTGAAACAATTCACTTTTTTTTCTTCTTTTTTCGATGTGAGATTGTAAAATAAAAGGTAAATAGAAGTTAGCCAACGGGAATTAGAGAGGCATAGTTTAGATTTGTGAATTTATCATACTCGATTGTTTTGTAAACTCATATACATATTAAAAATAAAAAAAATAAAAATCAAATTCATTCTAAAGTTATGTTTATGTGATTTCAATGTATTTATCTTTAATAAAAATATATGATCTATTTATAAAATTATATATATTATTTATTTTTAAAAATTAAATATAATAAAATTACATGATTATAAATGATAATCTCGCTCAAAGTAAATCGAACTTTAATTTGTTCAGAATGTTGTTAATAAAAACTAAAAATAAATCAAAATCAACTAACTGACCTCTTTTCCTCTTCGACATGTGCCTTGTTACATTGTCATCCATGTGGCCATAATTGTAGAATAAATTTGCATCATTGTATTTGGAGCAAAATATTATTTTAAAAATATAATTAATTGTAGTCATGCAAGCAAGATGGACCCAATTGGGGGCGATGGGTGACGGTCTCCAAATTTCGAAACCCTTTTATTATGATAATAATAATAACATTAATTATTAAAAAAAAGCCTTTAAATTATATAAGTTGGCCTCCTATTAGAGAGGCATATTTTCATTGTACAATTTGATGAACCATCAACTTAAACTATGATAAAAGCTTCCAACTTAAACTATTCCAACCTAAACAATTCATTTTTTCCTTCTTTTTCTATAACGATCCCAGTTTTTCCCCGACCTTCGTTGTGTTCCGGACTCGAGTTCCGTGATTGAATATTGTATCCATGTCTTGTTCTTCCCCTTTGACCCTTTGTATTTGAGTTTTGGAACTTGTTAGGCGAGTTTGGAACAGGTTGGTTGTTAGTTGGTTTAGATTGTTGTTGCCCAGATTTTTACCTCTTCGCTCGAGTGAGGCTTCTTGCGCTCGAGCGAGCCTTGGGTATTTTGCTTCTTTGCTCGAGTGAGGTTTCTTGTGCTCGAGCGAGAATTAGGAGTTCTCAGGTTTCCTTCCAGATGTAGGTTTTCTAGGAAGGGTGAAGTTCTTCGCTCGAGCGAGGCTTTTTGCGCTCGAGCAAGGGTGTGCGTTTGTGTAAGACCAGAATATTTGTATTCTTTGCTCGAGCGAGGCTTTTTACGCTCGAGCGAGCGTGTGCGTCTAAGTTAGAGCTAAAGCTTTGCATTGTGCGCTCGAACGACGCTTCTTGCGCTCGAGCGAGTTCACTTGTTGTGTCTAATCGCTTAAGCGACAACTCCTTCGCTCGAGCGAAGACCACATATATCAGTTCGCAGCAGAGGAGTTTTACATCATTTTTTGAATCTCTTTTGCTAAAAACCCTAGATCGGCTGTCTCTCTCTCTAAAAATCTGACTTCTCTCCGCAAATCCCCTAGGATCAAAGAGTTTCTACTCTACTCCCTTTATTAAAAAGGTAGAGCAACTTGCAAGCTTCCATTTGATCCAAGAAAGTTGAGTTTTGGGCATCTTCAAAGTTTCTCCTTATTCTCCTTTGAGCTTCTACATTTGAGATAGGGATATTCTACTCTTTGTTATGAGTTTTAACTCGGGTATTTGTCATTTTGTATAAATTGTGGGATTTGGATGCATTTGGGTGATACTAGGGTTTGAACTTAAGGTTTGAAAGAGGGGTTTACTATTTGAGTTATGAAAATATATGTTGGGTATTGAAGATGGGATTATATGGGTTAAAATGATGAAATTTAGATTTGTGGTTGTTATTTTGTATAAATAATGAAGTTGGTATAAGAAATATGAAATTGGGAGGATGTGTAAATGAATGGTATAGTTGGATTTGATAAATCACTCACCTATGGAAATTTGATGAATTATCTGTTTGATAGATTAAATATCTGTTTAGAAATATTTGTTTTGGGCTATCGGTGGAGGATAGTTATGATTGTTGTAGAAACTGCATGAGGATAGATTGAAACTAATCAATTGAATTATGTCATTGAATATGACAGTTCGATTAAACCATTGAATATGTGATTTGATTAGTCATTGTATATGACAACGTGTTTAAATACATTGTATATGTATCATTGTTTGGGAGGAGATATGTGATGTACTCCATTGTGGGAGGAGAAGATAGGATAGACTCCATTGAGAATTAAGTTGGCCGAAGTGTCCAGGGTGAAAGTCCCAAAATCTTATATATTTATGGGTGTCGGTTCCCTCGGATGTGAATTCTATAAAATGGCAAGAAAATAGAAGTGTTGGAATGATGAATGTATTGAATTGTAAACCCTTGAGTTGAAATCTCATTTTAGTTGATTAGATGATAATGAAATTAGTGAATAGATAAATCCGAAATGGATGAATGAAAACGGAATGAGGTATGGTTACCTATATTGAATGGTCTTGGAAAGAATATGTGTTGGTTATGAATATTACACATTTATCTTATGCTTATATCTTAGTTAAATCTCATATATTGTTTTAGTATATCTCTACTGGGCTTTGGCTCATCCTTCTTGGGAACCATTTTCAGGTACAGGTGGCATGCCGCCTCCAAGGACATAACTTGGGAGGTTTAGGGGCTAAAAACTTTTTTTTTTTTTTTTTGTTATTTCTTTTGTGTTAAATGTTTATTCCAAGCCAAGAGCTTTAAATGTATAAAGCTAGGACTCTATCTTTTGTTGTAACCAAGAGATGTCTTGGAAAGATGTAAGCCCGTAGGGCATTTATTTGTTGTTATTAATTTGTGTTACATGCTATAGTTTCAGAATGAATATTTATGAAAGTATAATGCATGTAATCTCTTTTGTAATATAAACTCTAACGAATGAAAGTAGTGCTTTTCATATTATGCCTATGAGTCTGTTGGGTTGGATTATTTTCTTTTATTTTGAGGGCTTATATCTTCTTTATTTTGAGGGCGTTACATTTCGATGCGGATTATCAAATAAAAGTTAGCCAAATCAAACAAATCTAAGCAATATATTTTGATAAAACAGCTAAAATCGTGGTTAAACCAGTGAATCAGTCAAACCGAAAACAATTCCGCCTAATCGACTAAGTCAAAAGACCAACCAATTTATAACAAAATTAATTAATTAAAACATTTAAATTTTATTTTAAAATTTAAACCATCTTGAACTGAAACATGCACAATACTGTTATATTACATGAGAGTATAAGATTCACTTTATATATGTGAAATAACTCATTTTTTATTTCTTTTCTCGATGTAGGATTATAATTATTTTAAAGTTAAATATTATCAGAGTTTCAAAATCTCATACAAAATTATTTTTAAGATCAAAATATCTATGTGAGATTGTATAATAAAAGTTAAATGGAAGCTAACTAATAGAGATTTTCTTAATTGTTTAAAATTTAGAAAATCAAAAAAAAAAAAAAAAAGGTATCGATTATAGGGCTTCTCACTAAAAATATTTTTTTACTTATATAAATGGGAGCATAAAATTCATTTCATATAAGTAAAACAATTCACTTTTTTCTTTTTTCCAAAGGTAAGATTGTAAAATAAAAGTTAAATATGCACATTGATTCACCCGTGCTATGCATATCACCCGTGCATTCTCACAAACTTATCACCGTGCCATTTTCACAAACATATCAATCCTATATAGTTCGATTCCCTTTTCCTCCTCAATATTACGTCCTTAAGCCATTCTCATGAATCCCAAATTAAATCATAATAACGATTAATTAAAATCTAAATTTCCTTAATCAAATATAAAATATTATACGTGGTGGGGTTATCACACCTAAATATTGCAGAAATTTGGGAAAAGTTGGAGTATTATAAAATTGAGCCTCGTTGAGTCTCATTGTTGAGAAATGATAGAGGATTGATGTGTATACCTATTATTGAAATTCCATGAGAAAACGAAAGTTTTGAAAATGAGCAATTGTGAAAGTCATATTGTAATAATTGTCTTTTAAGGATGAGGTTTGAGGATGATGATTATAATGTTGATAATTATTTGATTTTTGAGAAAAGAGATGCATGTGATGAGTTGTTATTTTAACTCTTGGAATATATATATATATATATATTGAGTAGAGATTTGAGTAATTGATCGCAATGGAAAAATTGTGTGGATGAAATCTTGAATTGTTGAGAAAATTGGGAAATATATGATGTATTTACATATACATTGTGTTAAGTTTTTGTAATTGACAATCCCGTTGGACAAACCTCCATTTAGTTGTATTTTTATTCACTCTATTTTATATGTGAGTTATGAGAGTGTAGATGTGAATCCAACCCAAATTGTGCTTGAATAAAGGAGTTTGTATTGACTATGTACAGGGATTGGTGGGGTCGAGCGGTAGCACCCTCGAAGCCACAAAGAAGTCAAAATTGTTTGACCGCTCGAACGGTCATTTGTGCACTAAATCGATGGATCTATGAGCTTCATATTGACATTATCAAGGGATTTGTTTTTATTATTTCATTCACAAAAGAGAGGTTTACTTCGGTAGATTTCGGAAAACTTGGGTATGAAGTTTTGATAGATTCCAAAGTGTTAAGATTTGTAACTTTACTGTCACAACAGAGCTAAGATATAGCGATTCCGGGTTTTGACCCGACCTTTGCTGTATTCCGGACTCGGGTCTCGTGGTTTAATATTCTTATTTATGTCTTTCTCTCCCTTCCACTCTTTGATTTTGAATTTTGGAATGTGTTGGGCATGTTTAGAACAGATGGGTTGTTAGTTGTTCTAGAATGAAGTTGCCCAGTTTTTAGCTTCTTCGCTCGAGCTAAGCTTTCCTCACTCAAGCGAGCTTGGTGAGCTCCCAGTATTTCTTTCAGTCCTGTAGAGTTCTGGGAGGGTATCGTTCTTCGCTCGAGCGAGAACTCTTGTGCTCAAGCAACGATCTTTTGTCACGCCCCACTTTTTATTACTCGGATTACTATTACCAAGCCATTATTATACGTTTAATTTCAGAGTTAGCATACAAAAGCTCATTATACTTACAAGGAGTACATAAGTAAGAATTCTCTCATTCAAATATAAAATGAATGCACATGAATTCATATCTAAATAAATTGCCTGTAGGCTTACATTATTTAAATCAAGAGGAAGGGTATAACCCTTTACATCAATGGTATTCCGCCTACACATAAAGAGGCCCTGTGGCCAACAAATAAGGAAGGTCCGAAATCTTGTTGCTCATCCTGATAATAACCTGAAAAAGATTCAACAAAGTGGGATGAACATAAAGTCCAGTAGGGATCTCAACATGATCCTTGACAATAACAACTTACAGATAGCTATGATCATGAATGCTAATCTCATACCATATACATAATGTGACATTTCATAAGCCAAAGTAAACATACATACGTACTTTTCTAAAAAAAAAACCATTCAGTTATTTAACAACACCAAGTTCCACTTTTACTACCCATTTCCCATATGAACAATTCTTACACATTACCTTATTTCCCATTTGTGACAAAATAGCCCATAATATTCGTTTTATTACTTTTTCTTGAAAACGCGATCACCAAATTCCGATTTCCCTTCCATCATTTATAAACCAAGTCTGACCCCACACGTTCATCACATTTTCAATCTTAAGTTCAAGTTAAAGAGATATTATCGATAATTCATTGTTGGTAGGCAACTCCTTCAACTACTCTCAACATGTCCAAACATATATAAAACACTTACTCTACGCAAGAGACAATTTAATCTTACAATTTCATAATCACCGTAACACATGATACACACAGTCAACTGAGACAACAATGGTAAATAATCTCTGCTTTACTTGCCAGAAGCACAGTAACCCAATGATACATCTCTCCACAAAACATGCCAATTTACCAGGCACTAGCTGGAAGGGACTGGTACCTCTGATTATTAGCGCATCTCACACAACCAATTTACCAGGCGCTAGCTGGAAGGGAGTGGTACCTCTGATTATCAGCGCAATAGCATACACATACATAAACCATCACCACATGATAAAGTACACCCAACTAGTGTAACACATACACACAATTAATCAACACAACAATGTCATCCTCCATCGATGACCAAGGACAAAACCTCTAAGCCAAAATGTATTCAACTTACACATTAACAACAACAATTCCCATGGGACTTTGACCCAATTACAACAATAATGAAATTAAATATTCATGATTCAATCCCCAAGTCAATTTCCGAAACTCCACAATATTAGCATTTCATTCATCCATTTGTAAAATCAATTGTCTTTCCGTCTACATTAATCTTCCTCCCCCTTTGCCTCAATTCATTTATTTTCTCGTCACATGAGAGTATGACCAATTCATATTCTTTTATTTTACATAAATGATTTCAATCATAACTAACAAGGTTAATATTCACTCAATTTCCCCCCTAACGGTCATGTAACACCACAATATTCAAATCTCATAACTAAATCCCTTTTTAACAATTAATCAAATTATCAATTCATTATCTTCAATTGTAATCAACCCAATCACAAAATAGGTTTTAAGGATCATAATACCGGTTTAATCGCAAACGTACAACCAAGTCATTAATCAACTTCTCTCATTCACAATGCCAATCCAATATTAAAAATTTCATGAAGTTCGATTTGTCTTTAATAAATCAACAAGTTTAATAATTTAAATCTCTAATCTCATAACATGTTTAACCCACAATTAAAACCTTTTTTGTCAAATGAGCAAATTATTTAAAATTTTGGCTTCACTTCCCTCTTTACATAGACAAGCTAAACTACTACTCAAGATTAATCCAACAAACAATAAATTCCTAGTTTACAACCTCACACAACCCATCTTGAACCCCATTCATGATTTTCAACAAAATCCATAACAATATGATTTTTATGCAATAGAACATACCACACATCTATCTATAATGGAAGTATTGAAAAGAGACCATGGAAATCCCTACCTCAAGAGAGAAGAGAAGAAGAGCCCAAAACCGACCTCGTAAAAATCGATCTCCACCGTCAAGACGAAGCCCTCGACACGCCATCATTTTAGTATAAAAAACTAGTATAAAAATAACTAAAGATTTCAAGAGATCTAGAAAGATATAAATGTTTGTGGGTTTGAGTAGAGAGAGATAAGAGAAAAGAAAGAAATATTGTATAGAGAGAGATATATCGAAATGAGAGAAAAAGGAGCAAAAACTCAATACATAGTCATGTTTGCATGAAAAACGAGGTCAAACATGCTTTGCCACACGGCGGGCACCTTTCCGCACATGCGAGCGACCTCTCCCAAGCGTATGGCTCTCATTCCTCAAGATTCCACTTGCGCACCTGCTTTTATTTCAATGTGCACACAACACACTCCTCTGTTTCCCGCACGTGCGGCCAAACCTCCCACACAAAGGCCTCTCACGCGTGCGGCCACCGCCCCGCCTTGGAAAATTTCTGCTTCACCCCGACACCCGGTTGACCCAAGACCCTCGAAACGAGTGAAAACTCTGATTCAAAACAACTACAGTAGAAAATATTTAAGAGAGAAATTTGCAACCACAACTACTTACCCGGCACAACTCGAAAGAAACGGGACGACTTTTCGAACCGGTCATCACATCTTTTGTCTGCAAAACTTTTGGGGATTTGTATTTTACGCTTGAGCAACGCTTCTTGCGCTCGAGCGAGGACACTTATTGTGTCTGGTCACTTGAGCGACAACTCCTTTGCTCGAGCGAGCCTCGCGTATATTAGTTCGCAGCAACTTATTTTTACATCACTTTTTATGATCTTTTCACTCAAAAACCTTAATCTGGCTCCCTTTCTCTCTAAAATCCACTTTCTCTAAACATTTTGACCAAGATCCTTTGATCTCTTCACCCTAGTGCTTTTGGATAAAGGGTAGAGCATCTTGAAAGCTCCATTTTCATCCGATTAGAAGTTGATTTCGTCACTTTCCGCCACTTCTCCTTTGGGCTTCTACACTTGAGGTAGGGATATTCTATACTTTAATATGATTTTTAACCTAGTTATATGTTGTTATGAATAAATGGTGAGATTTGGGGGTATTTTGAGAAGACTTAGGTTTGGGTTCAAATTAAAAAAGGGGGTTTTTATGTTGTGTTACATAAATGTCTATGGATCTTGGATAAGAGATTATCTTGTGTTTAAATTGTTGATTTTGGTCTTTGGGTAACATTTGGGAAAATAGGGAGTTTTGCCCTAGAATGTTTGGAATAATTATTTTGTATTAATAGTGGAATCGATATAAGAAACGTGAAATTAGGAGGATATATGAATGAATGGTGTAGTTGGATTTGATTAATCACTTACTTTTGGAAATTTGATGAAATATCTGTTATAGAGATTATATATCTGTTTAGAAATATCTATATTGGGCTATCGATGGAGGATAATTATGATTGTTGTAGAAATTACATGAGGATTACGTAAATTGAAACTAATCATTCAAGTTATGTCATTGAATGTGACGGTGTGTTAAGACATTGAATATGTATGATTGATAGTCATTGAATATGACGGTACTTTTAAATACATTGTATATGTATAATGTTTTGGGAGGAGAAAGAGGATGTACTCCATGTTTTGGGAGGAGATAGGGGATGGACTCCATTGAAATTAAGTTGGCCAGAGTGTCCAGGGTGAAAGTCCCGAAATCATATGTATACATGGATCGATCCATGACGAAATTTCTGTAAAATGGCAAGATTAAAGTGCTTGTATGTTAGATATGTGGAATTAGAACCACTGAGTTGTAGTCTCAGTTTGGTTATTCGGAGAATTATAAACTTGGCATAAGAAATGAAATGAAATGAAATGACTTGAAATGAATATATGATAATGGATTGAGATGCGAATATCGGTACTGTGTGATCATGTGAAGAATGTATGTTAGTCATGAATATTGAATATATCTCTGACACTTATACTTTAGTTAAATCTCATATATTGTGTTAGATTGTTTCTACTAAGCTTTGGCTCACCCTGCTTAGGAAACCTTTTTCAGGTACCGATGACATGCCTCCTCCAAGGACGTAGCTTGGGAGGACCTAGGAGTTGAAGGCTCTATTTTTGTGTTTGTGTTTAAATGATTATTCAAGCCAAGTGCTTATTATTTGTATAGAGCTTATGACTCTCTTTTGATGTAACCAAGCTATGTCTTGGAAAGATGTAAACCCATGGGGCATTTATTTTGTTGTTATTAACTAATGTTACATGCTATAGATTCAAGATTAACATTTATGAATGTATATCGCATGATGAATGGAAATATACAAATTCAATTATGCTTACTTCTCTTATGAGTTGGGTCATTTGTATTTTTTTTTTTTTTTTTTGGGCGTTGCATAAGATTTCACAATAGAGCTAACCTTTTCTCATGGATTTTTCAAAATGTGAATGAACACCAACTCTTGAGTCTAGCCATTAATGTAGAAAGTTACGTTGAAGTGGGGCACATAAGCAGTCTACGTCTCAAGCAATTTTTGTATGGATTTTTATGCACAAGTCAAAACATGTGGATACCAAACAATCAATCTTGACAAAGCTCACGTACTTCATCATTTTACTCGTTGGTTCAACCATTTATAGAAATACATAACACAAATATTCTCTATTTCATTCTTTGTTTTTAAAAGTTTGATACATATTCCTTCATGATTTTTTTTTTTTTTTTTTTTGGGGGTCACCAGAGTGTCGAGCCTTGCTCGGACTAATTTCTTGGGTACATATAATTTTTCCACTCCATACATATCATGTAATTATCAGGCCAAAACATTGGGAGTAGATCATCCCCACCTTGTATAGTTTGGACTTGTATCTTTTAACAATAACAAAGAGAGAGATGCTTGAGTAGAGATAGAGAGCGATGGAGAAGTTTGGGGGTTCGATGGCTTGGGTTTGGGTTGATTAGGGTGTTAGGTTGGGTGGGGTTGGAAGGGGCTTGTGTAGAAGAGGTAGACGAAAGTGGCATGAGGAAGTGATGGAAATGGGTGGGGGAGGGGTTTCAAGTAGTAGAAGAGAAAATGGATGGGTGAATGAGAAGTTGGTGATGGCAGGCAAGGTGTTGGGGTTGGTCAAGGTAGGAGGAAATTGGTTGTATTGGACTCAGTTGCCAACGCAAAGGGAAGAAAAAAAGAAAAAGAGAAGGATATTTTGGCAAATCAAATATGCAATTGCCACCTCTTTATATTTACTTTTCACCTTCTCATTTTAGTTGTACTTATAAAATAATTCTCATTGATTTATTAAAACAATTCTCATTCATTTATTAATTGAACCCTAATGTCCTTGGGATATAGTTCCCAAATTGAAATTACTAAATTACAATATCTTGATGATATCCGTCCCTCCTCTTAGGCATATGTATATAAACAATCCAACTAAAACCAATCATCTAAGATACTTGTCCCAAAAAATATAGCATTTATATGAAAAAAAAAATCCAAGTACATAATATACATATATAAAGGAAATGCTACTATGCAAATCCCCTATCATAAGAAAGTTACACAAAAAACAAAGTATAGTTCGTTAAGTCAAATTAACCAAGTATAAAAAGCTGCATGTTTAGATAGGAAATCAAAAGTGACAAAATAGTGGGGGAAAAAAATCTTTATTTTTTGCAAGAAACATTTATGTATATTTTGCAAGAAATTGAAAAGCAACTTACCATGTTGCTACGGATTGTACACAAAATTTAACAATATTACATTTTCCAACATTATCATGATAAATTTATCATGCAAACAAACAAGGGAAGAAAAATTCAAAATTTTCCCTTTCTCACACTACCCACTATGTCAATCCTAAAGTTTTGCACTAATCTTTCATGGTTGCTAGAAAAGCCTCCACGCTTGGAGGGAATATAATAATTCATGGATTCTCTTAGCATCAATATCTTTGGAAAAAGATGTGGAAATTCATTTTACTAAACATAAGCTTCATGTCAACTACTTTTTAGCTAAAATTAAAATCATATACTTCAATTCTTTTTAGTTTTTCACAGTTGTTTTGTTGGTTAGAGTCACTTTCCCGTTATCTTGTCAATTACTCATGCTTAAAGAATGATACAAGTGAAGTTCAAGCACTATTTGATTAGCATTTTTGGAAGTATTTCTATTGTATGTGAACTACGTTAAGCTTTTCAAAATGTATATGTATATATATATTTAAAACCAATCAAACAAAAGATTGAATTGAGATGGCTATTTAATTCAACTAGAACAATAATTACTACACATTACCAAAAACATTTGGAATAACTATTTGCCCTAACTTACAAATTAGGAGGTTTTAACCACAAGTTATAGCTGCTTCATGTGAATATCATTAAATATATTTTGGCATAAATCTTCAGAGAACATGTTAAATCAATCATAAGTTTTCAAAAACATCTAAATACAATGAAAATATAGTTCCAAATTACTTTTGTTTAAATAGCCAACAAACTAAGCATTTTTACGAACATCTTAAATGCAATCAAAATTCAAATAACATAATTAGCCCTATAATTTTAATGCCAAAATAAGATGAAATATTTTGCAACAAATAAAGAACAAGTCATGGAAACAACAAAATGGTTACAAAATACTACATTAATTAACGTAAAAATAGATTATTTCATTACAAATGTCAACCGAAATATATAAAGCAAAATAGAATAAAATCCTTACCAAGCCTTGCTTCATTTGTACAAATTTTGAATCAGTGTGAGCCAAGAGTGACTAGAACAGAATTTTAGAAAGAGAAAATAGAGTTAAAAATGGGGAAGAAGAGAGTTTTAGAAGAGGAAGGGTTGCAAAAATAATCAGAGAGAAAAATACCTTGTTGATTGCTCTTCAAAAAAACAAAAAATTCCTTTGTTTTCTCAGAAACCAAATAGAGGCTCACTGGGTTAGATTAAGGCTTTAAATAGGACAACCATGTCAGCTTGCAGTCAATCGAGCCAGAGGAAGAAAGAGGAACGAGCGCAGTAGAAAGAGAAGAGAGCGAAAGGAGTAGGGGAAGAGATGGAATGAAGGGGAAACATGTTGGACAATCTTCACTGTATTTAAATAGATTAATTCTGTTGTGTACTTAACAACAACTAGAATATAAAAGAAATAAAGGAAATGAGAGAATTTGTTTGATTACAAAAATCAAACTAGAAATAGAATTAAATAAATAAAAACAGATTTTATTTTGTTACTAAAACAAAATTAAAATCTGATTTAAATAAATAATAATAAAAACAGATAATAAATAAATAATTTACTTGATTAATATCTTGAATATTATTCTGATCAAGTCCAGTGTTTGACACTGTGTCCTTAAGACAGATTCGTCCTCTCCACGGTGCTTTCAGAATGTGGACGTCTATCTCCCAGGATGAAATGATCAACTACAAACAATAGCAGCACTACAAATTGTTTGCCTAATGAACACACTAAGTGTTTATACTCTATCTGATAAGAAAATAATGCAGCAAAATGAAGAGTATGAATGCTGAATTTTATGGACGAAAATTAGTGAATCTGATAACAAATGAGGGCTAGTCTATTTATAGATGGATTGGTGGCTTTCCATTTTGAATTAAACAGGTAATGTACCTGTTCAATTTGAATTAAACAGATACAAATCTGTTTAAGGCACTGTTTGGTTTGAAATTCGGGTGGATTTGAATTTGAACAAAACAAATTCAATTTTGGGTTTGAATCTGGACAGATTCGGGTCTGTCTGTGAAGAGGTGCAACAATTTGAATTTAAAATTTAAATCTGGAGAAAAATTCGGAATGAATTTTTGGACAAATTTTATTTCAAAAAATAAAATTTAAATTCAAATATTTTTGGCCCAAAAAGATTGGTATTGGGTTGAACAAGCCCAACCCAACCTCACACCACGCACCCGTGCTAAAGCCCAGCCCGCCCGATTGGATGGCGGTGCGTGCGCGCGTGTGTGGTGATTTTTGGGTCCAATTGGTCTAGCCCATTTTGCCCATAACCTCCCTCTCTAAAACACTTGGGTACCCCTTGGGGCACACCCAAGTTCCAATGCTAAGCTTTATAAACCCATTCAAAACTTCCCACCAAATCAATGTGGGACAAGCCACTTTTCAACCTTTAAGGATTTTCCACCAAAACTCCATTTCCATGGAGCATACTTTGGCTTCAATTTTCCATTCACCCAGTAATGGTTTTGAGCAATCAAATATACCACGTGAATCACAATACGACATAGAACGCGTTACCACTTTGACCCGCGAAAATCGACGCACGGGTCCCACCTAAATAATAGACCAAAGTTAGGAAAAATTCTGTTATATACCCAGATTTTTCCAAACCATTTCCAACAAAACAGAGGGAGATGGGGTGAGGGAGTGAGACGAAAGTGAAAGTAAAGAAAGAATACACTATCAAAGAACAAAGAATACATTATTGGAAATGGGTCAGCGAATTGGCTCTAGTGTCTAATTTCCCAAAATTAAAGAATTCAATGGTTAGGATCTATTTGTGTAATACAATGGTCAATAATGAAGTTGCTTATCATGTGCTACCCTTAAGGTGTTGCACATTGTAATAAATCAAGTTTTAACTTTCGAAATTGCCCTTATTCTATTTTTATTTGGGAAAATTACATTAAACTCCCTTAAATTATAATTCATTTGTATTTTGTTTCTTTAAATTTTAAAATTTAACAATAAATCAACTTAAAGTATTACAACAATGCTACATCCCTCTAATTTATCACCTCTAAATGATCCCTAATGATATGACATTGAGGTTAGACCCCACATGTAATGCCCCAACAAAATTCATAACAAAGATGTACCAATTACCCATCCTTACAATAAACATAGGTAAATTTCAATAACCACATCAATCCCAAATTTCCAACATTAACATTCATAATCATAAAAGATTTACAAAAAAGTCTCACATGCGAATATACATTCAACAACCTTAGTACATGAGTCAATAGCATGTGAAATAACCAGTCAAGAGTAAATAAATGCCCTCAAGGGCTACAAAGTCCAAGGCTTAAGGCCGGTTACACAAAATTGTTGCTCGAACCCATACACATATAGCCCTTGGCTTGCAAAATAAACACAACAAAACAAGAGCCTTGTGCTCCCAAAACACGTACCACACCCTTAACTTGGCAGAATCACTACATCTTTCCCTGCACAAAATCTCATAGGGTGAACATAAAGCCTAGTAGGAAATTCTTAACAAAGTATATACATTTTATACAATTTTCACGAGACGAAATGCATATGCCATGCTATGCCTTTAAAGGAAAGTCACATCCTCCTCTTTTTAAAAAAAACCATCATGCACAGTGAAATCTTGAAAATTCAACAATTCAATAATTTTAAATTAGGTTCAAGGGGCGGTAAATACAACTCAGACAATCCCTAGGTTGGTGTCTGCAAGTAGGCATAACAAGCACTACCAAAACCCCACTTTACCGGTAGCTAACTAAAAAGCACATGGTACCTCCTCCTCGTGTGTTTTCAGTCTTTCACCCTGGACACTCAGCCCAACTTAATCATTTCTAACTACACCCTCTATCCGGACTTACCAATGTATTTACCCCAAAACAAATCAATGAGATCTTGTTTCACAAACGTTTCCTTTTTCAATGCAAATGTTTCCAAATCAATTCAAAATTTGTAACAACAAAATGAATTGAAATGCCAATGCAACATATATCAATGTGATATAACATTCTTCCATTTTCAATTCTTCCACATAATTTTTCCATTGTGATCAAAATTCTCGTTTCTCTTTCCAATGTTATTTCACAAGATAAACGTGTATTCATTTATATCTATCAAAGAGTGGCACATTTCTACATTTCATGCATTCTCAACAATTTAGTTATTTCATGACTATGCCCACATTTTTTATTAGTAAACTTCAAAACCAACTATTTTTCATATTCCATGAAATTTCTCATTTATATACAACAATATTAAATTCCCAATCATTTATTCATTTAACACTATAATATGTAAACAACCATGAATTCTCAACATTCTCTTTCAAAAATCTCAAATTTCTAGGTCTTTACCAAAACTAGACATTTCCTCATCTCTTTGAAAGAATCTCTTCAAAGCATTTTTCCTCACAAAGAAACAATGTGTAAACCCACTTTTAAAATCATCAACACACTTGAGCCCAAAAATCAAATTTCAATACCACCAAAGAGAGTTCCAAATCAACATAATCTTGCAAATATATATATATATATATATAACTCTAAGAAAATCCCTTCCTCAAGTTTTGAAGAAGAAATGAGATGAAACTCCCAAAATCAACGGTGTTGAAACTTGATTTCCACCGCACAAACATAGCCCTTGAGAAGTTCTTCAACTTTGATGAAGGGACTAGGATCAAAACTCCAATGGATTTCAAGAAATCAAAGATTTAATCTAATTTGGTGTAGGAAATGTAGAGAAGGGAGAAAAGTGTTTTAGAGAGAGAGAGAGGGGGATGTGTTAAAGTGAGATACACTTTCGGTAAGGAGAAGAAAAGGAAAAAAATTTGAACTCGGCTTTCTGCCGTGCCCTCTTTTCGTCGTCGTCACATACTTCCATGCGTGTGACACTCTCCTGCACCTCCTTCCGCACGTGCATATAATGCAGTAGCCAACCCAGAATTTCCCTTCCTCACGCCGTCGGCCCCATTCCTTGCGTGCCCCCGTACTTCTCGCATGTGCCCCGTACGTGCAATTTTTCCTTTTCGCCTACAAACTGCACTAGTTAGTCCTGAACAACCCAGATCAAATTTCACGCCCTCCGAGACAAGTAAAACTCAACCCCGGGAAAAATAGGACCAAGAAAAGGGAATCAGAGAAAGGTTTTTAAGAATGATGAAGCCAAACGGTCGATGAGACCTTAGATTAATTCCCGACACTCCTACCATGAGCAAGATAAACACAATGAAAGGAGAAAGGCGGTTGCATACCGGTCATCACGACATGATAAAATGTTTGACAAATTAAAATTTGACACTTGTCGGACACATCATTAGAGGCGAGGGGCGGATCGAGGATTAGGTCTTTGGGAGGGCTACTCTATAGTTTAAAAATTGAGAGGACTACTCTATATAATTTTGAAATTATTTACAAAAATTTGAGGTGTGAACTCCTATAGTTTTAAGTTATTTTAAAATTTCTAATATAATATATGATATTTTTTCAAAATTTTTGGGGTCTTGGCGGCCCTCCTAGGCCCCTAGATCCATCATTGATTAGAGATGGTTTTAAAAGTGATAAATTAAGTGTCTCAAGCATTATTCAAAGTATTATCTTATTATGCTAAACCTTTTTTTTTTTTAAATTCTATTAGGGATTTAAAGCGAAATCGATTAATGTATGAAGCACATGGCCACTAATTGATTTTTAAAACGATAATATCCTTATTTGGTGATCTTATTTGCATTTTGCTTTTCTTATCTTATTAAAGTGGAAGCAGGATTATCGGATAAAAACATTATTGTCATTAAAATTCAATAAGTTTGTCATATGCTTCATATATGATATTTGACTTTGTGTAAATTCTTAACAAAATCTAATAGAGTGGGTTAATTATAACAAAATAATACTTTGAGGTGTTTGGCTTTGAGATTTCAAAATGTTTTTGAGTTTTCAATTAGTATGTTTGTATTTTTAATGATATTTATAAATATTTTAATTAATTTTCTTTAATTTTTAAATCAACTTAATCTTAATATACCTAAAAAATTTATAATTTATACAAAAATCTTTAAAAATTATTGCATATAACAAATTACAAAAATTTATTGAATTTTCATATTTTTTTGTATTTAGTAAATTTTTAAAGTTTTTTTCCAAAAATATTATATTTTTTAATCGTATTTAGATTAGGTGTATTTAAAATAAAAAAATTACGTAAAATATTTAAAAATTCACTAAAAAAAAGCGAAAAACAAAAATTCAATTTTACGAAAAATGGATTCAATTTTCTAGGACCAAATATGATTGAGTTTTGAAATTTAGGAGACAAATTATAAATTAGTCATTGTTTAAGGCTGTTTATTATAATTTACCTTTTATTTTGAAAATTTCTATAATACTGCGCCTTTGTATCATATGACTCACGGGTGGTTTGGGTACGATTTATTTTTATTTATTAAGAAAAGGCGTATAAAAAATAAAGAGGTGATTTGACAAAAATAAGCTAATAAGCGACTTATTTGGCTTGTTGCCAAACTCATTCTTAATTACGAATTTGTATGGTTTGATTATAATCAATTATGATTTTAGTTATAACTTAATTTTTATGTATTGTGATTGTTATTTTAGTTATAATGCCTCATGTGATTTTTTATTATAATCCCTTTAGATATAATTGAAATTGATTTTGGTTATGGCACAAAATGATAATTAGCACAACAATAATTTTGCAAAAATGTTAAAAATCTCACAAAAATTATCAAAATTTCCCACGACCATATCTATCTATACTATATATTAAGCAAAAAGGGGTTTTCTAAATTTCTTATTAAAAAAAAAAAAACTCAGCATTTATTGATTTGGTCAAAATCCTCTGATCAGCATTTATTAACTTTTTTTAATTCACATGTCTTTCCACCTGCCTGCATTTATTGATTTGGTCAAAATCTACTGATTAGTATTTAAAATCCCCTCATACAAACAATTATAGGTACAATCCGTGTATAGTTACTGCAGTACCCTTTTCAACTTCTTTCCATATACTATGATTAGTGATAAGATTGTTAAATTATTTTTATAAAAAATCTTTAAAAACATAATTTATTCATCAGTAAGAACATTGATACTGGGTCCACCAATATCAAGTCCATTCATTTCAACTATTGCTTCCAAATAGTTGACTTCATCGGAGATTTGATTAATTTGATTTTTACAATCACAATTTTACGGAAGTGATCTGAGTCGAGAATCATGTTAGAAGAATAAATTCTTTAAGCTCATCTTCATCATCGATGAAGTGTCGATTCATCGAAGCATTACGAGAATCTGTTCTTTGGATATTATTGTCTAGAGCTAGTTCATTAAGCATTTGTATTTTGGATCTACAACGATTAGCATAATGACCTATCATCCACACTTATAACATTTAATTGTGGATTTAGATGGTTTTTCTGGAGTATTTTGTTTTCCTTTAGAAGAAGCTTGTTGTTGGATTGGTCTTTGGTTTAGTATATTTGTATTTTACGGATTTCTTAGAATAAGCCTTAAAAGGTTTAGAGCTTTTATGTCTTTTACATTTGTGAGGAATCTTGGATTTTATTAGGATAGGCAAATTGTTCACAAAAGTCGCCTAACTCTCTTCTGCCGGTAAGATGTTGATGTTTCATCTGTTGCTGTAATTTGAGATCATTGCAGAGTGCAAGACCTTCATCAGTAATTACCCCTACTAATTGACCGTAGGTATATCTACTATACCGGATGGCTAATTCATTATGGCTATCACGTAATCTTTTTTACTCGTTAAAAAAAAATAGTAGGAAGGCCATCAATGAATTTAGCTTTCAATAATTAATTTGCATCAGATTTGCGATGTACTTTTAGTAGGAAAACATCTTTATACCATCTAAAATGAGACAAAGATGGGCATCGTAAATTCTGTAATAATTCTCTATTACGATCTTCAATGCCTGAAACATTTCCTACAAAATGAAAGATGATGCTGTTGACAAGTGTATAGACAGCATCTTGTTCAGTACTTTCGACATGAGTGTCAGGATCAATTTTTATTTTTGTAGATCTTAAAATTTCAGCACATTAGGCGGGTTGTAGAACATTATCCCACCATCCTTTAAGTAATTCGGAAAAAGCCACTAACAATAAATCGGACTACTTGATGATCTGTATTGTCATTACATTTCAAACGATTTGCAAACATTAACATATCTTTGGCAAACTCAAAATTTGATATTCGAAAACCCATCAATATTCCATTAAGTAAATGGTTTTACTATGGTAGGATTTACATTGTAAAGGAAATCTTCTTTATAAAGAAGATTGTAACAACCTCGTCTTGATTCGATTAACCTTTGAATTACGTCTTGATTCTTTGCTAAACCAAAGCGATAATGGTGATAATTGGATTAACCTAAATCTTGAATGGTGATTGAAATCAATGGCCCGAGCGAGTTTATCTATTGAATTGCATATTGTATCTGTTTGATTGATTGATTATCTGTTTGAATTCATATGTTTAAACTGTTAATTGAAGGCCTTATCAGCGGCCGAATTAGGAACCGTTTAGTGTTACGGACTCGATGAATATTTGTGATTTAATGGTATAATTATCTGAAAATTGATTAGGAATGATTAAATTAGATTTAAACGAGTTAATTGTCAAGTTTGACTTAATTACCATATTGCCACCCATAGTGGACATTTTGTTATCGTTATCATTGTGCCTTATACACCTAGAGACACACTTGATCAGCCATTTTCCTTCACTCATAGCCGACCATAGAAGAGGTTTGGAGGGAGAGTGAGAGTTAAGAGAAGTATTAAGCTCATCTTGTAGAAATTGCTTGGAATTGGTGTATAACTTAGCATAATCTAGCTTCCTTACCTTGGATTGAGACTTAGGTAAGTGAATTCATTCTCTTCTTGTTATCTTTAAGCTCCATCTTGCATGTATCATGGTTATAGAGAACTTGAGTCTTGATTTTGTTCATAATTGTTGAATTAGAGCTCCATTGTTGCATGCATGGTCATTTTGGCATATTTTGAAGTTAAATTCTTGGAGAATTATACATGCATGTCCATGTTTTTATCATAGTTTATGTTTCCACAGTGTTTTCAAAGATTGGAGCTCATTAGAGCAAGAGTTGAGCTTTGATTTTGGTTTAAAGTTCATGCATTGCATGTTTAAAGATTGTTCTTAAGCGGGTTTGAATTTTGGATTTAATTGACTCACCTTTGGGGCTTGAATTCATAAATTGGCTTTTGAAACTTGTTATACATTGTTTTGGGATGTATTTTCCAGAATTTGGGCCCAAGAGGTCGAGAATTGAGTTGAGAATGCTTGGTTTGAGCTTGGGAGGCAAACCGGGAAATTCCAGATTTGGCTTCTTCGCTCGAGCGAAGGATTCCTCGCTCGAGCAACCACCATTTCCTCTAAGCCACGCTCGAGCGAAGGATTGGTGGCTCGAGCGTAAAAATCGAGCATCCATGCTTTTCTTGTTTCATCGGACCGCTCGGCGAAGGATTGTTCGCTCGGCGAAATACTGATTTTGCAACCTCGCTCGAGCGAAGAAAGGCTCGCTCGAGCGAGACCCCTGTTTTCAGCAACTTTTGAAAATGCCTTCCAACTGTATTTTTGCATCCTCATCGCATCCTAGGCATTCTTAGGCCTAGTTTAAAGCATCTTAATGAGGATTTGGACATAGAACCACGAAGAAATTTAGGGATTTAATTATCACCCTTCCGACTGTGAACTTAGTGTGTGTTCTATTTGTTAACTGTTAAGGGTTGGCTCTCGGGGACGCGCTCTAACTGCTATTAGCCCCATTTCTGTGAGTAACAATTGTGTAAAGATATGTTCAAAATGATTATCTTTTGAATCTTGGTGAATTGTTTATTGAGCTGATATTGTTTCTTGAATGAATGTATGTCTGTATTAAAAGGCTGTATTGTGGCATCCTTAGCATTGATTATTCTTTATTCTGAGCTCATCGGTTCCTTGTGGAACCATCATTCTTGTTGATAGCCATCATTCTTGTTAGATGCGGTAAGACGGTCCTTTTGGACCTCTCTGTTTATAGGCTAATGGATGTACCATATGGTGATTGACTGAAATCTTGAAAAGGCGAAATCTTTGTTTAATGAGTGATTTCATTCATGGGACATTCATTCATAACCTCTTCGCATTATGTTATTCCTTTGGGCTTTAGCTCACTTTGTTTATATATATATGTAGGTTCTCGTGACCCGGATCCGGGCTAGGGCGTGGGTCGGTCCCCAGTTTTGTCAAGCCAGCCTATGTGCCTCACTGCGAGGTTCCGAGTTGCCATGTTATGGCTTGGGGTGTTTTTGTGTCCCCATCGGTCCCCTTACTGTTTGTACCACTGTTTAGGCATCTCTTGTTTTCTGTCTTTGTTATCGAGGATTAGGTCCCGTCTTGAATGATTGTACATGATTGTATATGATTGCATAAATTTGTCTTGTTTTGCCTTTGTATCAATGCATGAAAAATGTTTTTGGCATCTGATTTTCACGGCTCAATGGACACTAGTTATTTCTTGTATTGGCTTCCGGAACCACGTACTCTGTTTGGTTGTATTCTTTGTTGATGAGGCCTTGGTAATCTCGGATTCTTGGCGATTCTGATGCTAAACCCATAGGCCGGGTTTGGAGTCGTGACAAAGATCCACGGAGTAGGTCTGGAATAATAATGCCTACTAGGAGGCGAAAAGGCTTGTTGATTTGTGTTTCTCCCATAATTAATCTTATTTATGGAGGAATTTTCATTAAAATTGGCTGGATAGTCGATATTTGGGAAAAGATCCGAGGTCTTGGTAATTTTTCATCCATATCTTGTATTTGGTTTACAGATAACATATTAACTTGTGAGGATTCTCTAGGTTAAGAACCTTGATTTTTGTTTATAAGAGTATCCATAAATTACGCATTATCTTTTTTAGCTTTTAAGTTAAATTTTATTCTTTGGAAGTGTAGGCTTGATGGCTCTGAGTTGAATATCTGAAATTTTGGTTGCGAGTTGACATTTATCTTTTATGTGTTCAAGCTGTTTCCTCGAATCTGATTAATTGTTTTCCCATAGTTTGTGAGAAAAGATTTGTATAATTATTACGTTTTTATGGTAGAATGATATCTCTTCTTAGTAAGCGACATTATGGCTTTTTCTTTGGTGGTTCAACAAAAGCGAAATGACCA